>CATIWQ010189468.1:0-16311 GCA_949673415.1 Euphorbia schlechtendalii | reverse complement strand
GTTAAATTGTGATTATTGGTATTGAATATGGATTTTGCCAAATTTTGTTAATGTTAGTTTTTATGTGTTTACGGGCCAACGATCCAAAGTCACTACGTTGTGAACTCAGTCGCTTTTCGGTCGTTGAAGTTGCAATTTATTCATAATTTGATTATTAATTTATCGTTTCGAAGTTTTTCATAGACCGCTGCATCAGTTTAGGCCTTTCGGAAAATAGAATTTTTTAACAATTTTTTGTCATTTTCGGTTTAAGCATGTTTCGAACCGAACCGAACCGAAATTAATTCGGTTCGGTTTTCGGTTCTCACTTTTTTGAATTTTCAGTTTTCGATTCGGTTCGGTTCGGTTTTCAAACCGAACCGAATTTTGCTCTCCCCTAGTTATACAATTCATCTATATGCATTGTTATAACAACCATGGCTGTCAGGCTCGGCTCCATCCCTGAATCAGTAAGAACAGGGAATCAAAAGTCAATCAATCAACTGGGATTTAAGCGTTTAGAATAAATATGTTAAAAATATTATTTCAATATTTACAGTACACATCAAACTATTACATAATACCAAAACAAAATAGAAAATAATGTAGAATTATGCTTAGTAATACTATATTGAAAACTATATAACAGTATTATAACTATGATTATTGTCGATTTTAATATGGTTAAATCTTAACTAAAATTAATCACGAAATAAATTTTTCCTCGCATTTATATTCATCTCCGTCTCACATCCTAATAGTGTAATCTAATATGAAAATTGTTCATTTTTATTAAATGTTTATTTAGGTTCGCATGCTCGCTAGTTATAAATAAGTTTATCAAATTCGTAAGACAAGTTAAAATGATCCAAATTTTACGAGCTTTGAGTCAAGCTGGGCTGGATGTTGATTTTTTAGTTACCGAATTTAAATTTGCATTTCATGAATTCAACAAGCACATTTCATTATGGAACTTGTATCCCTATTTTACAATATTGTAATTAAAATCTAGCACCCCGCTTATTCAAAGTTTGCTTATTATTTTTGATGATGTACTCTCCCAATATCGAACCTTGATTATGCAATTTATCACCATCAAACTTTTGAAGAACTTGTCTCCCAATGTCTTTTAATGCACTTTTTGACGAACATCCAACTCAAATTTTCACCCTATGAGTTGTGATTCTCAAATCTTGCATCTAGATAACTAATATTTTTCCTTGTGCTAGCATCAGTTTGTTATTTCTCTCACAAACATATTTGTGACCCGTACAAGTTTTTAATATTATTTTAGGTCCGATAATGTAGTTGGCTTTTATTTATCGAGCTCAAACTTGCATTAGAGTTCTATGGGCGCATTTCATTGTAGAACTTGTATACCTATTTATAGACTTACAAGATATCAAAACTATAAAATATCAAAATAAAAAATTCAAAAACTAAATCCCAATTAAATAATTATCACATTTTTATCATCTCAACAAACTAATAAACTTACAAAATAATATTTACAAATTCTACAATCAAAATCTAACAAGAAGCTAGTGTCATTTTCATTTTCAAGCCGAGTCGATCTTATGTAGGTTTAATCTCGATTCGGCTTGTTAGCGCCCTTGTTCGGAACTACAAATTAACTGGAGACGTTGGACATTCTGAATATAAAAATACCCGAAAGTGAAGGAAAATAATAAGAAGTTGAGGTGTGTCCGAAACAATGCACTTAAAGAATATATGGTAATCTTTTTTTAGGATTTAACAACTTCGTGACTTTTCGATTTAAATGTGAAAACATGAATCATAAACACAATACTATATCAAGTTCCTCAAATACCTTCCCTTGATGATTTAGACAATCAAAGATTTAAATTCCTCACATTTAAGTTCAGTAAAGTTGGCGGAAAAGTTATTATTTATAATGTGTATAACACAACACTAAACTGTTTAAAATTGAAACACGGAGAATTTGCATCTTCTTAGAAAAAGATTCAGAAAAATGTGACCGTCGGTTCGACCTTCACGGTATACAAAAAGTTTTTTAAAAAATATCCCTCGTTACTTAAAAAAACTATTTCATAAATGGTACTTACCGAATTTCATCTGATAATTATGATACATTTGTTCAAACGTACTTATGGGACCTAATTAAGACAAAAATCTCTGCTACAATCTCTTAAAGAAACTTCATAATTAATTACCAAAAAAAAAGAAACTTTTATAATCAGTTATTATCTTGGATTGTTTATCAAATTTTGGCCCTTTTTCGCCATTATTAATAAATAATAGAGATTACACAAGATTATACTTTTCATTTTTCTACAAAAATGTGCTAAAATAACGTTGATATTAAAGATACTCTAATGGAAATTTTGTTTATTCCCAGGATCCAGCAAATTTTCACAAATTCCCGGCTTATTGATATCTCTACTCACCATTGAAAATTTATTTTGTTTAAAAAAAGTTTAAACAATTGCTTTTTTTTTGTAAGAATATAAACAAATGCATTTACATGAAAAAATTCATAGTGACTAACATATGTGACCTGAACATATGATCTTTATGTTTTTAAATTCAGTTTACAAATTTACCCCCTAGTCATCTATAATTTTTAGAACAGTATCTCCAACAAAAAAACATAAACCCAAGCCCATATTTTAGAATTTCGGGTTCGGGCCGGGTTTACAAGGTAATTCCCAAGCCCGGCCCGGGCTGCGAATATTTTTTTTGTTATAAACCTTTTTATTAAATTAAATAGAAAAAATATAAAATAAATCAAAATATATTTAAATTTTAAACATAATTGTATTGTTAACTTAAAATCTTTAATATTTGATAAAATTTATTACAATTAATTATATAAATTCAATAGTATAAAATATAAAATTTTAAAATAATTATAAATTTAATATATAAATATATAATAAAATAAATAAAATTATTCATCGGGCCAGGTTTGGACCGGACTTGGATATTTATATAAAAACCAAGCTCGACCCATAAAAATTCGGGCTTTGATGGGCTCGGGATCGAACCGGGTTTTTGAAAAAAAAATGTTCAAACCCAACCAGTTAAAGCGGATCGCCTGGCCCGTGAACAGGTCTACTTATGGGACCTAATGAAGACAAAAATCTCTGCTACAATCTCTTAAAGAAACTTCATAATTAATTACCAAAAAAAGAGAAACTTTTATAATCAATTATTATCTTGGATTGTTTATCAAATTTTGGCCCTATTTCGTCATTTTTAATAAATAATAGAGATTACACAAGATTATACTTTTCATTTTTCTACAAAATGTACTAAAATAACGTTCATATTAAATATAATCTAATGGAAATTTTGTTTATTCCCAGGATCCCACAATTTTTCACCCGGCTTATTAACATCTCTACTCACCATTGAAAATTTATTTTGTTTAAAAAAAGTTTAAACAATTGCATTTTTTTTTTAAGAATATAAACAATGGCATTTACATGAAAAAATTCTCGGTGACGCTAACCCGAACATATAATCTTTATGATTTTAAATTCAGTTTACAAATTTACCCCTAGTCATCTATAATTTTTAGAACAGTATCTCCAACCAAAACAAACATTTTGTGGTAATGCAACAAAAAATCTGAAATTAATTACTAAATAAATAGAGATGGAGAGCAATTGAGTTCCAAATATCACTAAAATTGGCTATAAAAAAACACCCATTCCTTTCTTTATCAAATTGCCCCCTCCATTTTTCCTCTTCATTTTTTTCTCTCTCCATTTTGCTCTGTCTCATTACTTGCTCTGTTTCTGCCATTGAAGAAACAGAGCTTGTTGCGGAGGCCAGATTTGTGAGAGAGAAAAGAAGCTTATATAAAGGAAGAAAATCTGTCATTTTATTACCTCTTCTGGGTTTTGCTAATCAAATTGATTTTTAGGAATTTTTTTCCTTAAATTTCACCACATTGCTATAAACTAAAAAAAACCCATTTCAAAAACAGACCTTTTGGGCTTTTATCTTGTCTTCTTCTTCCTTTGTTTTGGTTTTAGAAAGAGAAACATTAAAAATGGCTGAAGATTCACCAAAATTGATTATACCAGAAACGTTTTCTGTGTCTAGAGATGGAGTTGGGGCACAAATTTATCTGATATGGGAGTTAATTAGAGCTCCATTGATAGTGCCATTGTTACAGCTCTCTGTTTACATATGCTTAACTATGTCTCTAATGCTTTTAATGGAGAGGCTTTATATGGGCATTGTTATAGTTCTTGTTAAACTCTTCTGGAAAAAGCCTGAACAGCGTTATAACTGGGAACCTATAGAAGATGATGAAGAATCTGGCACTTTGAATTACCCTGTTGTTCTTATTCAAATCCCAATGTTCAATGAAAGAGAGGTAAAATAGTAATTTTTATGAATTAATCCACTTTTTTTTGTCATTTTAAGTATTTGGGTATTGCTGAGATTTGATGAAGTTGAAGCTTTTTGGCTGTTTAATTAAAGATTGTGATATTTATTTAGTGATTTAATTTTTTCTTTGATAATCGGATTTTTGTTGGTATATTTGCCATTATATAATAATGTTTTAAGTTTTTAATCAAAAATTTATTATTCCTATTTTTGTTTATAGGTTTATAAGGTGTCAATTGGGGCAGCTTGTAATCTTTCTTGGCCAGCCGATCGCTTAGTGATCCAAGTACTTGATGATTCAACCAACCCGGAAATAAAGGTAAATATTGTATAACAGATTTAATTTTGTGAAATGGGTTTTGCAAAAAATAAATTTTATGAAGTGGGTTTTACTCAAATTCAAATTTTGTGAAGTGGGTTTTACTTAAAATTAAAAAAGATGGGAAATTCGGGGAGTAACTACAGTTGCAACAGCAATAATTTGGAGATTGATTGCGTTGGTTGCGCAGCAAATGGTGGAGCTAGAATGCCAGAGATGGGCAAGCAAAGGAGTAAATATAAGGTACCAAATAAGGGAGACAAGAGGAGGTTATAAAGCTGGAGCATTAAAAGAAGGGTTGAAAAGAAGTTATGTGAAACATTGCGAGTATGTTACAATATTTGATGCTGATTTTGCTCCTCAGCCTGACTTTCTTAGACGTGCCATCCCTTTTTTGGCTCTTAATCCCGAAATTGCTCTCGTTCAAGCACGCTGGCGCTTCGGTGAGCTTTTCCGTTTTCCCTTACTCTATTTCGAGTAGTTCTATAAAAAATTATAGATTTTTCCATTGGATCCGTTTGGATAACTGTAGAATTGTTTTAATCATGCCAAAATATTAAAAGTGTACATAAGGGGATTTCGAACACGTTTGTTTACAATAATTTATCATTAAAAAATTATTACAAATAATAATGCTCAAAATTTGTGTAACGGTGAAGGTAAGAATTGTAATGGATTTAAATTGTCATTTGGTAGTATAAATAATGGGAAAGTAAGTGAAGAAGGTGAATATTTGTAGTGACAAATATTTATAAAGTGTCGGTGGTCTAAGCATGTAGACTTTTTTTATATATTGTAAGCATGTAGACTTGAGTCTTGCAAAAGAAAATTAGTTCTTATAATTTTATTTTGGTGGCATATTTTAAGGCCAGGGGCATAGAGGATTAATGTGGGGTCCACATGAACCCACCAATCACGGGGATACTGGTAAATTATGCCTTGTTGATTACGACACTTGGAGGTCGAATCCACCGTTGATAAAGGGGAATTCCTGGTCCCACATGAATAATAAAAAATTTGTGAGAAGTAGTTGTGTTGTGAGTAATTTAATTTTTTCCTCCTAATCCTCAATTAATTCCATTTTTATCCCATACTAAATCAATCAAAAGTCCCACCATCCCTTTTATAATTAGCATACTGCTCATAATTAACTGTACTTGTTGACCTATATTTTACCAGTGGTAGCACAACAATTCCTTCCCTCCAAATTTGTTACATTTGTGACAAGAAACGTTGAATTACTTCATATATGAAAATTACCAACCGACTTGTTCAACTATCTACCTCCGTCACTCTAATCTGCAAAATAACCCTTAATTTTAGAGGGTAGTATTGTCATTTAATGCAAAAAAAAAACAATTCATATTTCTCTATTTCGCGCATGGTTAACCTTATATCATCTAACTTTGTGGGCTTAATCAGAAGAAAAGTTAAGTCTGGGGATGTTTTTGTAATTTAGTGGTAGTGAGAGGTAGTTGGAGCAGGATCAGCAACTCCACTTCTTTGTCACGTGCCGCATACTATGTGAGGTGTGGGAACCGACACTTCAATTGCCGACACTTCTATTTCGTACTTTATAATAGCTACCTACATGTGATTTAAATTAAATTTTTGTTTAATGAAAATGTCCATTACAATAATCAATTGCGTTAAACATTTATTAGTGCCGATATTGTTTTATTTACTGAATAGAGGTAAAATGTTGTTGTAAGAAGTTACTATTTTCTGTATAATGTAATTGTATGATATAAAATTATTCGATAAAAAATTATTGCAGTGAATGCGGATGAATGCTTATTGACGAGAATGCAAGAAATGTCACTTGATTATCATTTTACAGTCGAGCAAGAAGTTGGATCAGCAACTCATGCGTTTTTTGGGTTCAATGGTAATTTAATTTATTTTCATATTATTTTGGAAAAACTCAAAAAGAAATGAGTCAAAGTCAGAATGTGCAAAACTAAAAATAATAGCAATATGAAATGAGAGTGACTTCTCACTGATAAAGGATTAAATTTGACTAGTTCTGACACTGTTTATATATTTCTCTTTTTGAGCAAAAGCAGTCCCTTATATAAAATGTTTGTTTGTAGAGTGAATTATAACACCTATATTTAATTATTATGTTGATTAATCATCAAGCTTAGCTAATTAAGTATCATCAATATAATCAAATAGGTATTGTTTAATTTTCAAGTAGGGCTTGTAACAACCAGTAAAAAATATGTAAAATTCAATTAAATGCAGGAACTGCTGGAGTGTGGAGAATTGCTGCCATTAATGAGGCTGGTGGATGGAAAGATCGGACAACCGTCGAAGATATGGATCTTGCTGTCCGAGCTAGTCTCCGAGGCTGGAAATTTCTTTATCTCGGTGATCTTCAGGTATATATTTATATTCACTTCATTAATCCGGCTAGTTATTATGAAATTCATTTCATTTTCTTCCAAAACATCCAATATTTTAGTATCTTAGTTTTTTTTTTTTTTGACTGGGAAAGGTAAAAAGTGAATTACCAAGTACATTTAAGGCCTTCAGATTCCAACAACACAGGTGGTCTTGTGGTCCAGCTAACCTTTTCAGAAAAATGGTTATGGAAATTGTAACAAATAATGTAAGTTTTTTATTTTTTTTATTATTTTAACTTCGCCATTTTTACCATTCACGTCTTTTTATTTTTGTTGGTGTAAATTAAATTTAATCTTTTTTTACCCCGCAGAAAGTGAGATTCTGGAAGAAAGTATACGTGATTTACAGCTTTTTCTTCGTTAGAAAAATCATTGCGCACATGGTTACTTTCTTGTTTTACTGTGTTGTGCTTCCGTTGACCATTTTAGTGCCCGGAGTTTATGTTCCGATTTGGGGGGCTGTTTATATTCCTTCTGTTATCACCATCCTTAATTCGGTTGGTACACCAAGGTAAATAATAAGTTTGTTTCATTTTTTTCTAAACAACATGTATTTTTATTGAGATTATTTCGTGACATTAGTTTTTATGCATGTTTTGCAGATCAATTCACTTACTGTTTTATTGGATTCTGTTCGAGAATGTGATGTCTTTGCACCGGACAAAGGCGACCTTAATCGGATTACTTGAAGCTGGAAGAGTTAATGAATGGGTTGTCACTGAAAAATTAGGAAGTACATTGCAGAAAAATGCTGATGCTGCTAAGAATAACAAGACCGGTTTCAAATTTCCAAAACGACCCCGTTTCAAATTCACCGACAGGTAAAAAAAAACATTTTCCATGCTTTTATAATTTTATTTATTTATATTACTAGTAGATTATTGCATGTCTTTCCAAGATAATTGTGTCTCTGTTATTGAACTATAGTGATATTATTTTATAAGTATGAAATTTTGTGAAAACAGTCAATTTTGTTAGATTTCTGAAACAAATTAACCTGAATCTATGGAAAATAATACTTTTGAATTGTATGTCAGAATATAAAAATAATTTGTATTTAATTGGTGATAAAAGATTGAGAGTGTATTTATATATATAATTTAATTTTCTCATATATGCAGTATGATTTATTTTAATAATGGGTTGTTGAAATGAACAGATTGAACACATTGGAGCTGGGATTTTCAGCATTTCTGTTCATATGTGGATGCTATGATTATGTACATGGGAAGAACAACTATTTTATTTACCTATTTCTCCAAACAATCACCTTCTTCATAACTGGAATTGGCTATGTTGGCACAATCATCCCTAGTTAATTAGTTTTCTGTTTTCTAATACAAGGTTAATTAATAGTTGAAGAAGCAAGATCATATAGAATAGAGCAGAAAGAGAAGAAAAAATTTGCTGCAATTGGAAAAAAACGGCAGCGTTTGATTTTTGGCAACAATTACAGTAATGGGTGTTTTTCATTAATAATAGATTTGCCTGTAATTGTGAGATCTTTTTGTTTTTATAGAAAAGTTTTCTCCTTTAATTTATTTTAGCTTTGAATAGTGTCACAGCCACAGGTGAAAGTGAATTGTATTTGTAATGAAAGTTAAATTGTTGATTTTCATCCCTTTTTTTTGTATATACTTATATCACTGTTCCATTCATCTTTGATAAACGAGCAAATTATATCAATGTATTTTTAAATTAAATTTGAAGAACCTGTTTTTAAAGGGGAAGAAGGATGAAAATTGCAATTACAATCAAGATTAAAAAATAAAAAAAAATGGAAATGAAAAAAAACTTACAATAACAATTTAAAAAAATGGAAGGAATAATATTTTGCTATTTTTTTGTGTGTTTTTATTTGAATTGAAACCATTTATATTGAATAATGGGGTCTACATTTAGCAAACTTCACCTAAAATGTTCTTAATTATTTTCCAATATAATTTGCTTGTCATGATATATATTTATCTAGCAGGGATGAAAAGGATTACAGGCTTACAGCCTTTTTTTTATTATCAATACAGCCTATATTTCTAGTATAGTCTATCATTGTAAAGCTTTTTTTCAAAGAAAAATAAATGAGAAGTATGAAGCATCAACGTGTTACGTTAACAAGTACATTAATTACCAATCATTCTCATTTTAATTCAAATAAGTATTAAACTTTCAAAAATTTTCATCAAAATCAATAAAACATTTATTACGATAATACTTTGTTCATTTATTTTATAAAAAAAAATTCTTTTTTTCAATTATCAACTTATAACTATATATATAGTTAATATTTTTTTAATTAATGTAATGGAAAATTAAAAATGTTAAATTGCATTAAATATTCTAATTGACAAATAAAATGTATAGAAATAAAAAATCTAGATTGACTAGTTTTTGAAACTGAATGATTAATATATTTGAATAAATGTCTACATTGAAGTACTAGTTTCACACATCTATGGAGACTATAATCATACACCAGATGCTTTGACAAATCATGAGCCTTTTAATTTAGCTCAAAATTAGTGAAATTCTATTTCCTTTGTTTGTTTTGATGTTTTTTATCATGAAATTTGTAAACGGTTGTATTTCACTTAATTTTATAATTTTAAATAATCTAATATTCGTTTTATTTAATAATATATAAATAAGGTTTTGCTTAAATAATGTAAATGTCAACTTTATTGGGATACTCAACCTAAATATTTTCCCTTCTCTACTTTATAAAAAAAACTTGAATTTAAAAATCACAAATTATGCTTTGATATTTAAAAGTAAACCAATAGTGTAAGCAAAGTGTATTAAAGAACAAAAGGGTAACCTGTCATTATTCCTTGTTTTGCAAATTAATTAATAGCCATTGTTAAGGCAACTTTTCATGCTCTGCACCAATCATTTGATCAGCTGAGATGAATCATTTCATGTATTCTCCATTAAATATTATCATTTTAACTAATTCACAGTTTTTAAGATAACAATTAATAAAATGAGATGATTTACTAGTTTATCCTTTCATAAATGTCCTATTCAAATTTCAAAATTATTAATTTATTCAATAAAAACAATTTGATCTATAGTCTTCTCTTATTATTGGAGTTTTGAATATAATTATCTTAAAAGTTGAACAAATTAATAGGGGTAGGAATGGAAAACTTGAAAAAAAACATCTTGAAAATATAAAATGACAATAAAAAAGAGATAACAAAATCTCTCTGAAACGATAATATTTAGTAAAGGTGCAGTGAATAAAATGATAAAATCTTGACCCAATTCTCACTTCTAGTGTTACCCTTTTGCATTACAAGATTTTTCTTTGCTTAATTTAAGGCATCTTTTTTGAAAAAAAAAACTAATACTTATTTAATAAGGAAAAAGAAAGATGCCATAAATTTTTGGTTTCTTCAATTAGAAGTTTCAATAATCTTCTGTTCTACATTAATCCAAGTGATAGATTGGGAGGCAGAGGCACAATTATGGTCTAGATTTGAGTAACTATGACTCAGAAAACCCAAATTGTAATTAACAAATAATCCTAATCATTTGCTTGAGCATTGGGAACTAGATAATCTTAATATTTACTAATTTAATTTAAATTTGTTTTGCTTAGGAGAGTGAAACCAATAATATAAAAGTTAAAGTTCACAAAAGTTTCAAGGAGTCCTTTAACTTTGGAAAAATTGAACTACTTAAAACACTTGAAGTTCAATTGGAAATTGATGCGACGCCTGTTGAATTTTCAACCTAGTGTGTGCCATTTCGGACAGAAAAAAGGGAGGGGAGCTCAAATCACTTTTTATCTGTTCATCATGAAATAAAAAATCGTCCTTGTCACCATTGCTCACAGATCAACTTCTTGGAAAATAATTCTCTAAATTTCAATTTAGTTATATTTGTGAATTTCTATCAATATTAACAATTTATCCGGTTTTAATAGTTGAAATTTAATTCCACTGTAAACCTCGCATATGATTGTGATTGACTGAAATTTTCAGATACATCACCTACTAAATTTAGAGAATCATTCTCCATACTTCTTTGTCTCCGATCACCATACATATATCACCTAATTCTCTTTTCGCTTTTGCTTTTCTGATTTCCACTTCAAAAATACTCCCGAGTTATCAAAATCCGATTCCGGATCTGAATCTGAATCTGAATCCGAATCCGAATCCGAATCCCAAGTTATCTCCATTAATACAACATTATCATCGCAAGTGGTTGGAAAATAATGAGAAAAATGGAAGGCGGTTTCAGGTCCAAAGTGGAAAACACCATGGCAAGCCACAACTCAAATGATATGGGAAAGGAGAAGCAGAAGAATTCAAATGCATAATTTCTCTGAATTCAAATGATATTGCATTTCAATTTCACTCAATTGGGTCGTTGCTTGAATTTGGGTGTGCTACGGAACAAGGTGATATTTTTAAATTTAAAAAAAGTAAAGAAATTTTAATTAATTAAACTTACCAATGGAGTTTCTTTAAAATTTTACTATTTATGTTAGTTTGGTTTTTTTAGCTGGTTTAAATTTTCAACCTAGTGACAGCGCGTTCAAAGATTGATTTAGTAGTGTTCATGGGGTTAGTGGTTCTTATTTATAAAGTTAAATGAGCTTTTTCAAACTTTTATAAATTGAAAGTGATGTATGATATTTGTGCTCGGTTAATTAAAAATTTAAAAAGTGAAAGTCATCATAATTTGTCTCATTTTATTTTCTATTATATCTTTCGAATTTAAACTTGAAATTACTAACTTCATGAACTTTACAGAAATGTATATATATGATTTAGTGACGGTGCTAGGATCCTATCATTGGATGCGTAAAAAAACCTTAATAAATTTCAACCAGAAAATTTTTTCTACGCTAACAGTCCGATCAATAGAAATATGTAAGTTTAGCGTGTAAGCAAAAATAGTATTTTACTAGTGTAAAATTGCCGCATAGAATGACTTTCTAAACTTTTATTCAAACATAAACATTTAAACTGGTAGTTTCAAAAGTAAAACTAAAATTTCATTAAAATATAATTATAATCTATCAGTGTATATAAACAAAATTTTTTAAAATCAAAAGGAAAAGTATAAAAATACAAGTGAGAGGGCTTAAAAATTGTTCTTGGCTCGCCGTCAATTTTACACCTGTAATTTAATTCATTTTACTTCTCCGCCCTTTCTTTATACCGAGTACCAAACCT
This sequence comes from Euphorbia schlechtendalii, assembly GCA_949673415.1. Lineage (NCBI taxonomy): Eukaryota > Viridiplantae > Streptophyta > Magnoliopsida > Malpighiales > Euphorbiaceae > Euphorbia > Euphorbia schlechtendalii. Next base: position 4,030 of record CATIWQ010189468.1, on the reverse strand, counting down.
AAATTGTGTTCCCTCAAATATTGTTTATTATTTTGTTGTCATCTATTTTTCACTCATGAATCTTTTATTATCTGAGCATTTTTTCCCCTTCTTACTCCTTGCGAGCAGTAGTAGATTCAACAAAGGATTCCTTGGGGAGACACATAACTGCCGGAAAATGAAATTTCCGGCCACCGGGTGGGCAGTTGCCTTTGTGAGCCTTTGCCTAGCGTCACCCCGGATATGTTTCCTGAATGATAAGTGTTATTTCTTAGTTGTTGTGAAAAAATTAGAAAAATAACATGATCCAAAATCAAACCAATTAGAAGCTGATATATGACACTCAGACTGATACATTTTTTTAAGAGTTAAAGGAGTTACGAAAATATTTTTGAAATTCAAGTTTGCGGTAACCGTACTGAAACAAGTGAAAAAAAATGGTGATGTAATAATCGAAAGTCATTTACGATGGAAGCTTCTAAAGCCACTATATATGACAGATTCGTATTATTACATGTTAAAAAGAATGTAAAACTTATAAAACTTAAATATCCTGAACCTGTTGTAGTTCCGCCCCTGCTGGAATCTCACATATCTTGGTTAGTAAAAAATATTTCTTAAATTGATTAAGTCCTAAACTTGTTTATTTTTCGATTGAATTCAAATAATAAAATTGAATCGGATCATTTGTCTCCACTGACTGCTCACAACAATCAGATAAGATATTTCCAACAACTAGAAATTACATGGGATGGGATATACTTTATTCTTTATATATCCAAATAGAAGAATTTTATTTTTCTTTTTGGCAGGAATTTCACATGCGAAATTAAACATAGGTAAAAAGAAGCACATGCTAGCTGTGATTCTCCACTGTACTTATTAAATTCTAAGAAACAAATATTGCTTGTCAATGTTGCCCATTAATGTTTTGGTTTGCTCAAGTTTAAGTATATTTTCTGTTCATGTTTTATCTTCCTTTTCTTATCATTTCTTACAAAAAAAATTAAAGCTGGTTTAGAGAAAAAATTAGTCTATAATATATAAGGTAAAATTTATATAGTATTAAATAAAATTTACATAGTATTAATATTATATAATAGATGCAAGGATTTTGATCCTGAATAATGGTCATGGAAATGAATAACAATAAAATGTAGTTGGGTTGGGAATTAAATTCCCAAATGTTATCGTTTTAACCAAGAAAGAAATGACAAAAATTCTTTCGGTTCTAAAATGTACAAGAACTGAAAGTTTTTTTTTGTCATTTCTATTAAAAAATATTTTTTTGTAAGAACCGAAACATTTTGTTTCGGTTCTTACACATCACTGCAACCGAGGCAGTCATGTCAAAGAACCAAAACAAAATGTTTCGGTTTTTTGACATTAACAAAAAAAATAAAGCTACTGGCAGTGCCAACAACTTTATTTCGCATGCGTATTGATCGGGTAATACCTGATCAGTACCTAAAACATATTATATATACATTCATCAAAACTCAAATTTGTCAACCTTCATTTTTTCCAAACTCATTACTCACCTCTCCTCTTATTTTCTCTCCAGTTCCACTGCATCATTTACACCCTCTACTCTTCTTTCTCACTAAGTGTATCAGGTAAAAAAAAATCTAACTTCAATTTCTTTGTCTATTTAGTTAATAATGAGTAAAATCTATGTTTGTGATATTTTTTACAGGTTTTGGTTCAAGCATACATCTAAATGTATGTAACTAAAATTCAAAATCTTAATTTTGTTGTTTTCTTTATCTGTATTTTGTTTTGGAATTAATGAAAAATAACTCTAAATTTTAATTTGACATTCATGTTATATTACAATTTTGTACAATGAAGTAAATAAGGAATGATTTTATTTATAAAATATTAAACCTAAAATATACTGAGTTGTATGTGTCAATTTAATAGTAGTATTTTTTTAAATTCATATTGTGTTGCTATTTAGTTACTATTTTATCTTTATATTTAGTTATTGTTTTATTTTTTATATTTTTTTGTTGCTATGCTATTATAATATGACTCTAGCAGTAGTTTATTTTATTTTTCCGTGATTTAAATAATAAGTTTATAATATTGCTTTTATTAATTATTGGAAGTTTATATATTTTTTACTATATTATACTCTTATTAATAACAAATATATTACTATATTTATAATAATAGATATCACTATAAATTTAAAAAATAAATAAAATTATTTAATAATAAATGTAATACGAAATTGATAACAAATATTACTTTATTGATTCATAATTTTTGAAAGTTAATATTATTTACCATATTATATCCTTATTTAATATCTTTTAATATTTGGTCATTTTCATAGTATGTTTTAAAATGTTTATAGTTTAAAAATTACTGATTAGCATAAATTTGTTTAAGGGATTTTTTTGATTCAAATGTTAATTTTGTAAATGAGTATCTGATGTAAATATTTCAAAAGAAAAACAAAATGTTTTAATGTGTAATATGTCTTTATAATGTTCACACGTGTTAATTTGGTAGTATTTATAATAGTTAAAACATGAAACTAATGTTTTTGTGTGGTTTCTACATTATCTGTAGAACAATGTCAGGAAATATTCATTACATTATAAATTGGGGAGGATGGATGTCAAACAATAGCGATGTTAGATTTGAGTACGATATGTCTAGCCCAACAGCTATGCAAAGATGTGTGAATGTCAAAAAGAAACCGGCATTTAGTAGGCTTGTTGAAAAGATATCGATGGAGATTGGATTTGGAAATAACGAAAGGGTAATGAGGATCGTGTACAAATATCCTGTGTCACCTAATAGTTATGGGCACATGGATAATTGTAACGATGAAGAAATTGAATTCATTCATCATAATTTGGATAACATCATGTATTAAAATACAGTTGAGTTATTTGTGCAATATGAGATATGTGATGTCCAGGAAGAACTGCATCCTTTTTCTACTCAGGAAAATCGAAGGTCATCGTCAACTTAAAATATACTGAAGTATCCGATCATCCACAAATCGCACCAAGTGACAACGTGAATCTCATGAGCAATGAAGTAGGAAGTTCTCAACATGTAGATGAAGACGAAGAAGTAGAAGATCCAATGTGTGGTTTCAAAGATGCAACAGTTGAACCAAATGACATTGACAATACGCAAGATGAAGAAAACACTGTCGATTTAGAATTTTATGATGATAGTGATGATGATAATGAAGATGAAGATACACCACAAGCGGAAAATAATTTGAGAGGTGTGGATGCAGGGGTAATCGATTTAAATATGAATTCTTCGGATATCGAGGAAAGGCACGAGATTCCCCCAATTGTTCCTTTATCAGCTTTTGAATTTCCAGGCCCTACTTATACAATGATAGAGGAGCAGGATTATGTGCAATATGCCAATGAATATGATGATATTAGCACATGGGATGGGGTCTCTGAGTTGAGAGTTGGATTAGTTTTTGTTGGAAAAAAAGAAGTGCAAGCAGCAGTGAAATTCACTTCAATGAAAAACCATGTCTCGTATCGAGTGGTTGAATCACAACCGCATAAATTAGCTCTGAGATGTAATACTAAAGAAGGTGGACAAGGAGGAATGTGTGGATGGCGACTTCGTGCAATCTACAAGATGAAAATCAACATGTGGCAAATCATTGTACTCCATGGGCCACATATGTGCTTGAACTTTCGACCATCTCAAGATCATCGGAATCTTGATGGAACTTTCATCGCCGGCTCAATTTTAAGAATGGTTGCTAAAAATCCTGCATTAAGCTTGGATATGATAATTGAGCATGTTAAAGATAAGTGGGGCTACACCATTTCAAGAAAGAAGGCTTTTGGTGCAAAAAGAAAAGCAATTGAAAAGATTTTCGGTAGTTGGGAAGAATCATATGATAGGTTGCCATGTTACTTGAATGCATTAACCCATTACAACCCTGGTTCCATTAGCATTATAATCACGGATGAGCTCGCTAATGATCGATTCAAGATGTTCAAACGAGTGTTTTGGTCTTTCAAGCCATGCATTGAAGGGTTCAAGTATTGTA
>CATIWQ010189409.1:0-13799 GCA_949673415.1 Euphorbia schlechtendalii | reverse complement strand
CCATATGAAATATGGATAGGTTGAAACCTAATGTGTCTTTCTCTAGATTTTGAAATTGTGAAGTCTGAATCTAATAGTTGACATGAGATTGAATATCTATGTCATGGTATTGATGTCAGATTGGCACAAGAAAAATCTACTTGATCCTATTTGTGAATTACCCATTGGAAACAAAAGGGTATTGCACTACAAACCTGCCTAAACATACTGTTTGAGGCTTGTAAGGGTGCTTTCTAAAGAATGTAGTTCTTTGAGAAAAGTAGTGGGAGCACGATTGAACTTGTAAGTTCAAGTCGCACAAATTCCGAAAGGATGGATCAGATTTTTTTATTTAAGCTTCACGTGTTTGAAGCATAAGTTGAAAAGACACAACTACACTAAAAGGCATGTCGGTTCAATCAGAAATTGGAGAAATATAGTTTCTCCTAAATAATGATGACTCTTATCATAATCATGAGTAAGAGATTTGGAACCCATTGGAAGCTATTGAATCTTTAAGTAGCAATCTAATGATGCTTTTATAGGCAATGTGTGTACGTGATGTTAACAAGTAACGTGGTCACGTTTCCAAATGTTGCATTGTGATAGTATGGTTATGATTGGGTAGATTGAAAGTGGTTCACTAAAGTTATAGTGAATACTTTGCAATATAAGCTTTAGGCAAAATCGTAACATTCTTTCGGGATGCAGATCTATGTTGCTAAATCAGATCCAAGAGAATGGCCCTTAGGAATCTATAAAATTAGATTTGATCCAATCGGTTTAACCTAAAGACTAGATGTATTCTAGTTTTGTCAAGATTGCTGAAAGTTATAGTATGAGCTGAGAGCTATATACATTATATTTATTAATTCTACAATCGAAAGTGAGCACATAGTAGCATGTCGTGCTACAATGAGAGGTGTTTGGACTAGGAAGTTCATAAGTAAGTTAGGATGGATGGGTCCTAGACATACTTGATGTTTTTCTACGACAAAAACGGGGGCTAATGCACAAGCTAAAGAGACCCAGTCACAAAGTTCGAACATGTGTTTAGTATGTCATATGACATGTCATTACACGGGGTTGACACAAGAACAATGTCGTTGATCGTCTAACCAAAAGTCCATCGTGGATAGAAATTATAAAGTTAGGTCAGATCTATAAAGATTAGGGTAATGCCTATTGTGAACTAGTTCAAGTGGGAGATTGTTGGAATTGTTGATGTGCCCTAGTTCTAAAGGCATTGGTTCACGCAATGTCACATTATAAAGACAATAATCTAATGCATTTATACCTTGTGCTATAATATGAGTAGAGTATCCATTGATTGATAATCATAAATGTCCCAAGTCTGTTTTAATCATGGGAATGAATAAAACGAAAGGCTTGTATGTTGGATGATCTATAGCAATGTAGTTACTATGTCACTTGTAAAGTAGATCATGAAAATAGGCGCATGTTGAGAACATGGGGTTGGACTGATCCACACAGCAAGGTCACATGGTTGCATGTCATAGACAGTTTGCTGAGTAGGTCTCAATAGTCCTCAGACTTGATTTCAATTTATTATTAATGTGGAAGTGGGTATGTTGTAGCATATTACTAAAGGGTCCTTAAATATTGGATTACAAGTACGGGTATGCTCGGTATGTTTCATAACCATGTTAATAGTAGCATTGAAGTGATAGGATTGCCATCGGTTTGGTAAACCGAAATGAATCATCAGCCACTTGATGAATAAAAGGGATAAGGACGTCCAATAAGTCGTTGACTTATTTTATCATTTTATTATAGATCAACAAATAAGATGAACTGCGTAAGAGGGTGACAAGTACCATACCTATTGTTCATCATATTGATGTCAGCTGGCAAAGGACTTTATGAGATAACTACTGGGTTCAGTATCTTTAATAGACTGTTGTATTCTATCCCAATTGGGGGCTGTAATGGTTTGCTAGAATCCGCTTACAGTCTATGGGTGAATCCTATTGCCATTAGAACTGCTGATCTGGAATTTCTTGTACATGTAATGTTACAAGACTTGATGAAGAATCGATTATTAATTAATTGATATGTCAAGTCAATGTAAATTGATATGTCAAGTCAATGTAATTGAATAATCTATATAACTCCAAGAAATTAATTTAGTTAATTGTGTAATATAATTTATTTTATATTATTCATTAAATTAAATTAAGTCGATTAAATTGTATTTACATATGGTATTTGTTTAATTGATAACTAAATAAATTCATATGTTGAATAATTTAATTGAATAAATTTAATCATAAATTATTGCATACTAAAATTATTAAATGACTAAATTTAGTTAATTGAATTAATTTGTAGTATGACAATTTATTTGATTAAAATGTAATCTTTATTTTTTGTCTATGGGTTAATTTGTAAAATATGAAAGTTGATAATTAAATTTGTTTAAGGAATTAAACTATGGGGTTTAATTATTAAACTTAAAATTAATTGGGCTAAATTCATAATTAAATTAAACCTAAACCTAATTAACTAATTAGGGTATCAATAGTCAAAATAAAATAAAAAACCTAATTACTCATGTCTACATAAAATACGTGGGCAGCCATTGCAAAATAAGTTTGCAGCTTTAATAAAGTGAAAAAAACCATGGCAGCTTTTCATGGTGAATAGGTTTTGGAGTTTTTCTTTTAATCATTCTTCGTCTATAAGGCTAGCACCGGTCCCTGTTCGATAGGAGTTCGTGCACGTGAGATTGGATAGTTTTCACTTGAGAGCTTTTACTGCAGCTGTCTCTTAAGAGATATTCCAATTAAGTTTTATTTGTGAAATATCCTTTTAAACCCTATCAATGGTTCTTGAAAAGATCCCATTTGAATTCGAGAAAATTTTAATCGGTAATTCCGCCGTCGCGGTTATGTTTTCGATGACAATTCCCTTCAAATTCATACAAATATTTCTAAATCTTTTATATAATCAAATAATTTACTTGAATATTTTATTTTAGAAATGAAAGGGAATTTGTGAATGTACTAACTAAACCAAATTTAATATAAATATAACAGGACTTAATGTACTCAAGACTAAAAATCCATTAAGCTAATATATATAATCCAAATCAATTATTAAATAATATATATAAATATAATAATGGAAAATATTAACCGTCGTGCCGAACTCGGATCGGATTTGTGTATATATGTATAAACCAAGTATGATCCATTAATTTTTTAAAGGAACTGGGACTGGACTTTGTAAAAATACAAAACCCACCAAATAAATCTTATAAACCACAATCAAAATTCCTTATGGACTCATACTATGACGAATACATATGGAAGTTCCTCCATTACCCACTAATCTCAATGCTGGTAAGATATAGCCACGAAGATATGAAATTACAGAAATTGTTTTAACTACACACAATGATCAATACCTCTAACTATAACCATAACAATTACCATAACCATATACATGCCTAAAACTATAAACCATGATCTTGATCATGATTATAATAATTTCTATATTTCCAAATAAGTTTCACAATTTCAAAGTTAAGAAGGAATGCTGTTATTTGACTTAATAAATTGTTTTGAATAAATTTAGAATTTATATTAGGATTTGATATAAAACATATGATAAGATTATTTTGTTTTTGAATTTGAATTAAGTTATTTGTCATGTATTTGTTTATAAATAGTATGTTTATTAACGGAAATTCTATATTCCTTTAACAGCACCAAAACATACCACTAAATTATCCACTGTTGGTGAAAGTCAGTTTTACCCCTTTCTAAAGTTTAACAGCAGATGTATTGATAGTCTATTTTCGTCTTTTACTGAAAACCACCACAACCCTTATAAACTTGTATAAAAAAACTGTTGTTGCAGATCGGTGAGGAGAAACTGCAGTTTTCTTTAATGGACTTTTTAGATCTTTAACTGTTGCTGCTCAAAACAACTTCAATTTTTTTATTGAATTGATTCAAAATTCCTCTCATACAAGTTTCCAAATTCAAGGACGAATTAATTGCTCGGCAATTAGAGTACAAAAATTTAAGATGCAACGGTCGATGGACGAACATTTAAGCAAACCAGAAAAATGGAAAAATCCAAAACGAGAGAGAAAGAGATTAAGCTTTGAAATGCTCAAAAAATTATCGACAGAGTTGCCCGAAAAGGAACACGAAATTTGCCGGAGAATGGTGAGACCGTAAGAGGCGGGGATAATGAGCTAATAAGATGAATTTGAAGGAGATGAAAATAGGATATGAATCAATCTCTGTCTATAATGATGAATAGATAGAAAATCTAATATTATTATACAAAGAATTTGGATAAATTTAGTATACATTACGGTACGTGCTGAAGGACTGTAAAATCATCCGGTTATTAATAAATCGAGTTTTCCTTCCATTCTATTCTTTCTTTATTCTTCATATTTTACATAAAATGTATTAACAAAGACAAAGAAAAGGGAAGGAATTGGTCAATAAGGCCTTGAGCGTTTGGATGGAGTCAAGGAAAGGGAATGGAGTTCTAAACTCATATTTCTTTGTTTACTTTTACAGTAATTTGCATCGCCACTTAACTCCTTCATAGCCCAGCTACTTCATCCCATTCTAAATGAAGCTTAGTCGCGTCCATCGTTGCCGCCATGGCACAGATAGAGGCTCCAATAAGTGAATTATTTTGGCGATATTGAAAAAACCCAACACCTTCAATAACAGAAGTCTAATGAAAAGGGAAACTCCTCCTTCCCCAGAAGTATCAAAAAATATCAATTCCCGTGCCAGACTTGAGCCGGATATGGGTATAATGTATAAACCAAGTATGGCCCATAAGTTTTTTTGACTTTACTGGGCTGGGATTGGGTTTGTAAGAAATGAGTATCTGAGCCCGGCCAATGAAACCGAGTTCTGGGCATTTGAACAGGATCAATCATACACACACATACACACTATTTTAACATCCTGATAGATATTAGTATTTTTTTACCATTACAGAGAGTAAACTGTACTTGTTTACGTCGATTTGAAAAATATAGTTAGCGTTAAGTAGCTAAATTCATAAGAAATGAACATCTACTCTTAAGTGGAAGTTTCATGGAAATTGGAAGCTGGAATCTGAATAATGCAAAGTCAACCAAAGCAAAAGTCTTGACTTTAATTTATTAGACAATTTAGTTGGAACTTGGAATTAATCTGATGCTTACTGCTACATTGACTTGGTGACCTGTCTTTGCCAAATCCTGGTTTGTTATATCAACAAATTCTTTTGCTAAGAAAACAACCATAATCTTCTAGCTGTGAAATATATATTTGAGTTTAATGGGGAGAATATTGGCTATATTCTCATTATCATTAATTGTAGCTTTGATTCAAGCAAATGCAATCAAAGCATGTCTCGACAATGAGAGAATAGCTTTGCTGGACATGAAGGAATTCCTGAAATCGAATTGTTGATTCAAGATCATCTTGATTCTTTTGTTGCTGATTGAATGAGCAACTGCTGTAACTGGGATCGGGTTCAATGTTATAACACAACTTCCGGGCATGTCATTGATTGCCATTGAGTTTTAATGGTCAAGTTTGTAGTCTAAAACTCTCCTTGCTTCATCCTTTTGAACAACAACATACCCTTGACTTATCTCATAATACATTCGATGGATGGATCGGCCACCAAGGTTCTTCTCTCTTAATCTCTGTTTCGAAAAGTGCACGAATGGTTGTTGCACTCTTTTGTGAGCTCGTTAATTCGTTATGCCATGCAGGTTTCGGAATGTCAAGCTCGAAGAAGCTACAAGTCCTAGATCTTTCTTCTAATTACTTCAACAACAGTATCTTATCATCTGTTAGTCGTCTTATATCACTTAAGACAACGAATCTCCGAAACAATAAATTTTCTGGATCCTTCCCTGGTACGATCTAAATAAGCCTATCTTCTAAATAAGCCATTTATTACTTATCTAATATTGTATTTCATCTTTCTCATGGTATAGAAATAGGAAAAATGCTAAATCTGCAAGTGTTGGATATGAGCTATAATAACCTCAACGAAACCTTATCGATGGGAGGTAATTTCCACATACGGTTCTATTTGACACTTTTTGTTTAGATTTTCCATATAAAGTAAAGAATTACTAAAAATGTATTTTTTTAACAAATTAATTAATAGTCTTGTTTTAATTTGAAAATTCAAATTGAATTAGATATAATTTTTGGTTGAATTTAAACTTTACCAATTCGAATTATGAGAAAAAAAAAGTTAAACATGAAAATAGTTAGGTAGACAGCTCCTGTTGTTTATTTTATATGCTGCTTTTCTACTACAGGGTTATGTGGCTTACAGAACCTCCTTGAGTTGAGTTTAAGTAGTAATCAATTATCTGGACATCTTCCTGAATGTCTTGGCAACTTCACCAAGCTCCGAGTTCTTGATATTTCGTACAATCGATTCAGTGGCTCCTTACAATCAGTTGTTTCTACACTCATTTCTCTCAAGTACTTGTTTCTTTCTGGAAATAAGTTTGAAGGTTTGTTTTCATTTAGCGCTTTGGCTAACCATTCAAAGCTCAAGGTATTTGAACTCCCGTCAGGAAGTCCGATGTTAGAATTGGAAACAGAAAATCCTACATGGTTTCCGACATTTCAATTGAAGGTCATCAACTTACCCAACTCCAATTTGAATGTCCGAAACAGAGAATTTCCGAGCTTTCTGCTCCACCAGCATGATCTATGGTTCATTGATCTCTCTCACAATAAGCTAGGTGGGGCATATCCGAATTGGATCATACAGAACAACTCAAAGTTAGAAGTTTTGAATTTGATGAACAACTCATTCACTGGAACTTTTCAGCTCCCGAGTTTCAAGCATGATTTGATTCAATTTCTGATTTCTAGCAACAACATCACTGATCAGCTACCTGAGGATTTTGGTTCAGTTTTTCCCAGTTTATTCTATATAAACTTTTCAAAGAACAGTTTTGAAGGTAGTGTTCCTTCTTCAGTTGGTGAGATGACATCTATTTCTATTCTGGATTTGTCAGCCAACAAGTTCTCAGGACAGGTACCAGGAAGTTTGTTCATGAATAACATAAGTTTAGATGCATTGTTTCTGTCAAACAACAATTTCGAGGGAAACATTTTCCCACGGAATGTGAACTCATCATTGTCTGTGTTGGAAATGAGCAACAACAACTTCAGTGGGGAGATTGATCTTGAAACTTTTACCTGCCCCTACTTATCTGTTATAGACATTTCCAATAACAAGGTATCTGGTACAATTCCATTTCAGCTCTGTAACCTGACTAGTATTCGAACTTTAGACCTCTCCCAAAACAAGCTACATGGTTTGTTTCCCACGTATTTCAACGCTACATCACTCACATTCCTGTTTCTGCAAAAGAACAATCTAAGTGGCTTGATACCAAATGCGTTTTTTAGAAGTACTGGTTTAGCTGCACTTGATTTGAGGGATAACAAGTTTTCTGGAAATATACCATCTTGGATTAACGAACTCTTAAATTTGCGTGTGCTTTTTCTTGGTGGGAACTTACTACAAGGTCCTATTCCTAATGAGGTCTGCAACTTGAGGAATTTGAATATACTCGATCTATCAAGCAACTCTTTTCATGGTTCGATTCCTTCATATTTCAGCAATTTATCATTTTCAGTGGGGGGAGAAGGCGATAGTTTTGGATCTTATCCTATAGGTGCAGCATTTGACTCAGACGGAAATCGCTATGACACAACTCTTGAATTGGATGAGGTTGGTCTAATTTCTTGGGATTTCTCAGAAGAAATAGAGGTGGAATTTCCAATGAAGTACAGATATAACTCGTACAAGGGCTACATTATCAACTTAATGTCAGGAATGGATCTATCACACAATGACCTAACGGGTTTCATCCCTCCTGAAATCGGCCTTCTCCAAGATATTCGATCATTGAATTTGTCATACAACCATTTGTCAGGGCCCATACCAGCAAACTTTTCGAATCTAAAAAGCTTAGAGAATCTGGATCTTCGCAACAACAATTTGAGCGGTGAAATCCCAAGTGTACTAGCTGATTTGTCCTTTTTAGCAATTTTTGATGTATCATACAACAATTTGTCTGGTAAAATTCTTGACAAGGGGCAGTTTGGAACATTCGAGGAAAGTAGTTATGAAGGTAATCCCGGTCTGTGTGGGGGCCTCATACAAAGAAGTTGCAGCAACGAAGCAGCAAAACCGCCATCTGTTGATCTCAAAGAAGAAGGAGATCAAGAAGAAGGAGATCAAGAAGAGGGCCCTATCGACATGGATTGGTTCTATTGGAGCTTCTCCGTTTCATACATTGCAGTCTTACTAGCGTTAGTTGTGATCCTATGGATCAACAAGCATTTGTGCTTTTTATGGTTTCGCTTCATTGATCAATGCATCTATTACTGTTCAGTTTTGCACCTAAGAAAGACATTTCGCTGATGAATAATCATCAATATCTGTAATAAAAATTGCATTCAACTATAGATAATTTGTTAATATATATGATACCCAAAAATGACATCTTTGTCGACTCCGTTCTTCGTGGGGTCTTCGGGTTCTTCGAGGTCTTCGTGCTCCGTTGAGATTCCCGTCGAGCACCTACAAAACAAGGCTTGCCGGGGTTCCGGCGAAGCCCCTCCGATGTTTAAGTCAGTTCTTAAGATGGAGGAGAGATGGGAGTTTCCTTGTGGGGAATTAAGTTACCTTTTGGAGGAAATGAGTTTCTCTTTTATAGATGGAAAAGTAATGATGACATAGTAAGTAGGCCTAGATATAGGCATAGGCTTAGGACGGTTTAGATAGGAGTGGCCTAGCTAGGAGTAGGGTTATCTTGATATCAGCAGTATTTAATAATCATATCAATTATTCAAGACAATAAAAATATATGAAAGGATTACTGTTCATCTATTCAACTTATCATGGATTGTGTAAGATTAAAATAGATGAAACAAAATTCAAAATACCATTTAATATAATGGATTTGTAAAAGAACATTGGTATTTTTTAAAACTACCAAGCTAAATTATATTCATGTCATAATTTAACTAAATAACGTTAATATTTTAAACTAACTTCAACTCAAAATATCAAATAAAAAAAGAGCTAATTTACATCTAATACTAACTAGACATGTTTTAACTCTGTAAAGCATGGAATGAGTTTAGATATAAAGTGTTCGTTATTTGCATGGTCTCGAAACAAATATTTACTCGATCATAGTGTAGACTAAGAGAGAAATGAACTGAATTCCACATTGAGGTTATGGTTGAAACTAAAATATTACGAGAAAAGAATTGAATTACTGCGGAAGAATTTATTTCAATTAATACATCAGTTCATTTTATTTGTTTGTTATCATGACCAAATAATTCCAACATCAAATTTCTGAATTCATTCTAATTATTTCCTTTTTTCCGTCATTAGAAGAAGAAAAGTTGAATATTTGGTAAAATTAGAAGCAACAATCCTCTCAATGAGGAGCAGTGAGAAGAATCAGATTACTGCAGTAGGTCATACTGCAATCGAGAGAGTTTGCTAGTAAAAGATGAGCAACTCAGCAGAGAAAGGAGCTAATATGTCAGAAGCACTATTGAATTATCGCCAAATCTGGCCAACATTGACCTGATTTCATATTTATCTGTTAAAGCTTGGCGGAGTTTAGGTAGAATTAGATTTTATCTAATTTTTTTGTTTCCAAACTTGATATTTCATAAAATAGAATTGAAAGCATTTGCATTCCTCTCGAAATGTGTGGTTTCAAACAGGGCCTAAATTCTAGTGATACAAGTCATCCAACTTGATTCTGTTATGTTAATAAATATTTGTATCAAAACATAACACATTAAAATTCAGAAATGCAACTTATGAACTGAACTTCACAGTAATTGACAACACACACCGAAAACACAAAATCATTCAACCATTAACGCTCACATCACGTGTGTAACATTCGATTATCATTATATACAAAATGTCACATATATTATTCTTTCTCTGCTTTCGAAAGGCGACATATCATGGTATTCCAAGTTAACCGGAAACTACCAAGAGTAAAAAGCATTCTTCTGATTGCTGCATTTTACAGATAGTAATAATCCACAAAAACAGAGTTTTCTGCTTAGCCCACAGACCCCTCAAGCTTCAAACTCATCAGCTGGTTCACCTCAGCGCCAAATTCATCTGGCAGTTCATTGAAGACATCCTGACAGAATCCAGAAATCATGGCAGCCATGGCCTTCTCGTACTCGATTCCCCTTTGCTGAAAGTAAAACAGTTGATCTTCCCCGATTTTGGAGGTGCTGGCTTCGTGTTCTACACGAGCTGAGGGGTTCTTCACCTGTTCAACAACAATATCACAACATCACAACACAGATTGCAATTATGCAAGATGAAATTAACAAAGATCAAGCTATTCCACTGTTACTGGTAATCTTTACTAAGTAAGGGCCAATTTGGCTATGCTTTCCCAATTTTCAAGCTTTTCCTGTAAGCAGCAGAGTTGCTTTTTTTTGGAAAAAAAACATCAGTTCCTAATTATATAGTATTAAGGATCAAAATGTGTTGTTTAAAACCAACATATGTAGTTCTATAAAAAATTTGTGGAATCAACTTATTGGACAATAGCTTGTAAAGCAATAAAAAAACATGCCCTAATAAAAATATGAATTGATCATAGAGGTGATAAGTTAAATCCTACCACCATGTGATGAAGTACATGGTACACTGAATATGAATACTCAACATTACACAAGCATATTCATATATTAAATTCAAACAAAGTAACAATTACACATTAAGCAAGAGTTGAATGAACTAAGATATATAATTGTATCATTAACTTCAAAGTTACGTATAATCTTGTTTCAGAAGATGCAAAATAGAACCATCTCATTTGTGCTACAATATCATCTATGAACTTATAGCACATAGAGAAAAAATACCATCTGATGTGTATACCAGGCATTTGAGTGCATCAAAACAGCAATAAAGCCAACAGTCGTTTTCATATGCCTGAAGCCGAAGCATCTTAGCAAATGCACGTGTTTAAAAATGAGGAACACTTTGACGATGAAGACAGTTGGTTTGAGCACACAGATTCAAGTAATAGTTAGTTTTGTTCTCAATACAGCAGTAGGCTCGCATGAGCTGGAAGACTCTGAACAACAACTGAGGAGCTAAATTCAAAAGAACTGCTGCTTCAATCAAGAAAATATTTCACCGTTTATTTCAACTGATTGCAAACAACAAAATTTCATATAAATCTAAAGACAACAGTGCTGTGCAATTTCCTGGAATATATTTCTCCGAAATAATGGATATGCTTTGCAGGCATAGATATTCCACATAAGCACTAGAAACACTTCCAGCAGCCAGTGAGGCACATGAAGACAAATCATAACAGACAAATGCTGGTTCACAAACCTCGCGCAAGGGGTAATTTATTAATAGGTTCTAACTGAATTGGGTGATCCTATTTGGTTGGTTGGATACCTAGCAACAGAATTCTATCTTCCATTATTTTATTTCTGAAATCTGAACAAGCACACAGCGACCTGAATTTATATCACATTTTTTACCATGCCACATCCAAATTTTCATTTTATGGAACTCAACTACATAAAACCAATCAACAGAGACTGTAGAAAGTTAGAAACTGGTTCAAAAGCTAACTGTAGCTTCAAAACTTACTAGTAGCAGTTCCCGATCCTGGTTGCCACATTTCTTTCACCCCGCAAGTATCATAGTCAACCCCATCTGTTCCCAAATAGGCTAGATATAGGAAGAACATAGACATAAGAGAGGGCAGCTAAGCTGAATCTTGAACCTATCTAAGCCCTAATGAAACTTGTATCATGTTCAAGAAATACACCACCTCTCTATTTGTTTATTGATTCTTTCAATTAGCAAATTATTGAAGTTGTTAAACTATTAACAAACATACTGAGTTAGCTTTTCCTATGTCTCTGCCATCAATGAGACTTAACGATATAATCATTGAACAAAGATGGCACTAAAATTTCAAATAGCACACCCAAATACAAGATCCATAGAAAAATAGCATATCATTCACGAGAGGTGAGATTCACCTGAAAGATTGCCGAATAAGCATGTAGGCGATACAAAGAAGATTATAAAAGTTACCTGAATGTAAGGATAGGTATTGGCAGCTGCTTGGTCACCGATAAGCATCGAGTCACATTGAGAGGAGTTCCTTGCATTGTCTGCCTTTGACTGAATTTGAACAAGCCCCCTATAACAGTTCTTCGAATTTCCAGCTGAAATACCTTTCGAAATGATCCTACTCCTTGTGTTCTTCCCTTTATGTATCATTTTCGTCCCGGTATCAGCCTGCTGATAGTTGTTCGTCAAAGCAACAGAGTAAAACTCTCCAACAGTATCATCTCCTTCCAAAACAACACTAGGATACTTCCAAGTAATAGCAGAACCGGTCTCCACTTGAGTCCACGATATCTTTGACCTATCACCAGCACAAAGTCCCCTCTTTGTGACGAAATTATAAATCCCGCCTCTCCCTTGCTCATCTCCAGCATACCAATTCTGCACTGTCGAGTACTTGATCTCTGCACCCTCAGCGCTATATAGCTCCACAACAGCAGCGTGGAGCTGGTTCGTGTCATAAGATGGGGCGGTGCATCCTTCTAGATACTCCACAAAGCTCCTATCTTCAGCAACAATCAAAGTCCTCTCAAACTGGCCCGTTTCCTTGGCGTTTATTCTGAAATACGTAGAAATCTGCATTGGGCACTTAGTGTCCTTTGGTATGTAACAAAATGACCCATCACTGAACACAGCAGAATTCAAAGCAGCATAATAATTATCCTCACTAGGGACAACTCTCCCCAAGTACTTCCTAACCAAATCAGGATGCTCCCTAATCGCCTCGGAAATGGAACAAAAGATCACCCCAGCTTTCTCTAATGTCTTCCTATGTGTAGTAGCAATTGAAACACTATCAAGAACAGCATCAACTGCAACATTAGCCAATCTATTCCTTTCGTTCAAAGGAACACCGAGTCTATCGAAGTACATAAGCAACTCAGGATCAGCCTCATCAAGACTATTCAAAGTGGGTTTCTTTTTAGGAGCTGAATAATAACAAATATCTTGAAAATTGATAGGTGGGTACTGATTATCAGACCAATTAGGCTCTTTCATCTTCAAGAATTTCTCAAAGGCATTTAGCCTAAATTCAAGCATCCAATCAGGTTCTTCTTTAAGAGATGAAATTAACCTAATTGTTTCCTTAGAAAGCCCTTTCGGAATAGAAAACGAATCGATGTCTATATTGAACCCAAATTTCTTATCATAATCACGATTACGAAGAATTTCTCGAATTTTATCATCAGAACTAGTGGCAGAAGTTGAAGCGAGATTACCTGAATCCGTTTTCGATTCAAATCCAACATCAGCTCGGACCTTAAAAGAGGATTTTGGAGTCGTTGATTTCTGACGAAACGAAAAAAGTTGGACTAACTTAGCTGAATCTGAAACGGGCTGGGGACAGAAGCGAGAAATACCGTTTGCTAACAAAGACGCCATTATTGAAGGGTGCAGCCAAACCAGCAGAGATGAAGATTTTGACTCGGCTACAAAAGAAAAAATGGAATTAGTTGTTAATTTTGTGGACCATAAGTTCGGACAAGACTCGTGTACACCATGCGTACTCCATATCCGCCGTCCATTGATGGATCAAATCAAATTATAATCAAATATCCGCTTCTATCTAGAGACTACATTTCTCTACACTATAGTGCATATCACGTGGTATTAAAATAGAG
>CATIWQ010189399.1:0-15159 GCA_949673415.1 Euphorbia schlechtendalii | reverse complement strand
ATACCCCAACGAAGGGAATTAAAATTATTCCCGGATAACAGACCTCACCTTATGCCATGCGATCATTTTCACTAATAAAATTGATCAACATACATGTAAATAAAAATGAACTATTTTTATTTAAAATAACAACTTTAAACCGTTGATATTTTAATTAGGCCACACGGGCCTCGCTAAAATCAACTCGAACATATGTGCCATATCTCGTGCTTACCTTTGTGGATTCAGGTTAGATGTATGCCTAGGATTTATTTTCCTTTGGGTATTGCATATATTTTTATGGAAATTGTAATTAATATATTAGGCGGGCGGTTGCATCCCCCGAGGTTTTGTATTTTTTTGTAATTTTACTTTTCCACATTTATTTTCCGTATTTACTTAATGCTTGATGTATGGATTTATTACTTTCTGCATGCATGTTAAAACATGCATTTAAACTCGAAAAATGGCCTAAGTGCGAATATGCATAACTAAGAAAATATGGTTTTCTATAGATGTAATATAATGTGTTCACATAAGAAATAAGCAACTTATCCCAAACCCGAATCTCTATGTCTTGGTGAGCCGTCCCCCGGACATTAAGCCTCACAGGACTCTAATTCCTAGAAAAAGCTAATCCAGGTGGCGACTCCACACTAAGAGATGGTGGATTTGGGTTTAAACCAATCTAAAATTTTCTCTCTCTCTAACAAACCTTACGTGTCCCCGACCCGGCACTTTTTTAAACACCCTGGTGGACCGCGCCTCTCATTCTCTGCAAGCTCTCGGCCCACCGCTCCGTGTCATCCGCTCACAATGTTGCTTAAACAAGGCCTAAGTAGGCTTGAATTGGCTTTAGGCTTACGTGGGTCGTCGTCTTTCTTGATGTTTACAGATTCCTAAAGTGGAGGTGGAGTTTATAGTGTTGCCCTGGTTTAGCATGGTCTTTACATGTAAATGACGTGATGAAAATGTAATGCATGATTTTATGCATGAACAATATTTATCATATGATGTATGTTTGTCTGTTGTAGGTGCTGTGAGCTTCATTCATTGGACAGTCTTCTCTTATCATGGTGCATGATTTCCCCTAGGATTTGTCTCGTTGGGGATTCCATGGATGATTTCCTCAGAGTGACGACTATGGTTTCATTGAATCAGAATCGAGTTTAGAGCTTAGAAATGGACTGAAGAAGACATAGATAAGTCGTTGACCTCGCATTATGTTGGCAATGATCGCTTGGAAGCCATTTGCCTAAAGTTTTGGAGGTATATAATGCCACGTACCGTTCTGAGGAGGAGATGATGAATTTGATATTTCTTTGGTTCTAATTTCTGCATAGATCACCCTTGCAGTTTTTCAATCTATCGAACCTTGTCTTAATATTTTACCTGGAACACCCTTTCGAGTTTTCAATCCAGCAGACTCATTTTTCTTTATTTTTACTTTTTCATTTTTTTGGATGTTTACTTGCGATATTCTACCATTGGCATGCAAGCAATCAAAATATGCATATGCATAAAGATTCAACAAAAATGACAATTCATTGATGAACTTAACAACGGTATAAAGGTTTCAAATGATTTGACTCCTGCCATTGATTAGCCCTCTCAGGTTTTCTAACCAATGTGGTTCTCTTGATGTCCTAAGTTTTCCTGAGCTGCCCTTTTCGAGTTTTCAACTTAGCGGACTATTCTTTTTCTATTTTGAAAAGCAGCCCTAATTTTTACTCAACTAAGAAAGTGTTAATTGACAGGCTAATTACAGGTTTATTTTTTTGTTGATACTGCTTTTTACGACCTATGTGTGATAGCAATTATACAAGACTTTGTTAATTTGGTAGATTGATCACCATCCATGTGCATGACTTCAATTGTTGTCTCGTTCAGCATTTCTAATTGATTGGTTGGAGCTCATGCTGCTTCGCTAGCTTGAGGTGTATTCGATGATGAGTCTTAATCATCAGCATTTCCTTTTGAGTTCAATTATTCTCCAATGATAGGTGATATGTCAGAGATCATATCTGATATCTTGATTCCATCGATGGTGAATGATTTTCGTTCAATGACGTTCCTTCCACAATGAAGTGATCGGCCCATAAGTGTTGGTGGGATATGTGATAAAGTTGTTGACATGTTCAACAATTTGACTCCTTCTTTGTGTCTTTGACATTACACCGGTGGTTTGAACTCAATTTGCTTTATTGACGTTTTGGTCTTATTCTGGCTTTGATCATTTTGATCTTTGTTTGACTAATTTACTAATCGGTGGATGTTTCATGCTTGGTGATATTTCTATCAATCTTACATCTTTGTAGGATGAAGTAAATGCTATCACGCGTCATCTAAGTACATGTGTTTGTCTCTCACTTTCTCTCAAGAGTTAAATCATTTGAATTTATTGTAATTTTGGGGAATCCATTTATACCCAAATTAACTTCATGACATGATGTGTTACACGTGCTAAAAACATTATGTATATGGTTATGAGAATGCGTGATGTCATCAATAGAATATCAAGCAAGTAAGCAAATTCCAATTTATTCAAAAATTTGAAAGCCTTGTGGGCAAAGTAGCTAAAAGCTAATTTATTACATCATCATCTTTTGGTGCTAATGGCCCCTAGACGTGTCCTTAGATTCAAAGTTCTACATCCTATCCGCTTTCTCAAACACTTCTTGATAGCTCGAGAAGATGTCTGACCTAAACTTATTCTTGTATGATGGCAGTGTACCATCCAAAAGCTTGGTTATCATCTCTGGTAGAGTTAAGCAAGCTCGAAGCCTGACCTATGTGGCCATCTAATGCACATGGTAGGATTTGAAGCTCTCACCCTGCTCTTGCCTTATAGCCTCTAAATGTTGCATTGTGGTTTCCATTTGAGAGTTGAAACCATAATACCCCATCATAGCCTGAGTAAGGCTATTCCAATCAGTAGCTATGTCCAGCGGAAGATGGTTGTACCATTCATTGACTGGGTGGCCCAAGGTGATGACAAAGAGTTTAGCCATCATCCGTTCACTGACCCTTAATGCTCTCATCACCGTCTGATAATGCGTTAAGTGAGCGCACGGGTCGCCAGTTCCCACATACTTCTCAAACTGCGGTATTATGAAGTTTGGGGGCAAGCTATCTTCATCCATGATTATTGGTTGTGCCGAGTATGGATTCATGAGATGGCCGATGTGAGTGGCCAAGAAATGTTGCCACAATTCTACCATTCTTAGTTGTTGGAGGATGGCGTTCCCTACGCTTGGATAAGAGCTATATTGCCCCTAGGGAAAAGCCACAAAATTGGGTAATCGAGGTGCCTAGAACTGTGAGGCAACTGACTTACTCCAACTAGGAAGGTTGTTAGGTCATTCCTTCATAGAAAGGCCCTGGTGCGAACGCTGGCTACCCAATTTGTCCTGGGAAGAATTGATTTTGGGAAGGATTGGCAAAGTTATATCCTGGCTGCCCAATTTGAGCCTAGTTCAACTGACTTTATCCTACCCCAAACTGATAAAAGTTGGTAGAATTTGGGAGCACTGTATGTGAGGTAAGGGTTTCCCTGTTTCAGGCCAACTAGTTGGACTACCGTTGTTAAGGGTGACCTCCGGGATGGACACTACATTCTGAGCCCTTTAACATGTTAGCGAATATGAGATGCTAGCTATTCGCTTTTTGCAAAGGTGTTCAAGGCAGCTGCAATCTCGGCCCTCACCGATGATTGATGTGTCTGCTGAGAGTTTTGTCCAGTAAGGATAGTGTGATCTTCCCCTGCACCTTCTTCTTGTGGATTGGCCATGAATGACATATGTTGAACTGAATTTGAATCGAAACCTGAGTCCTCACTTGAGACAATGTATGGAACCCCCTCCAGATTGGCCACGATTGGAGAAATGCGAACCAGGCGACGAGCAGGCCTTTTCCAAGCTAAGATATATAAGCAGAAGATCAGACCATGCATTTGAAATTCATGACATGATTTATGATGCGGAATATGCATGAGATGTTTATTATTATGGCTACATTCACAAGGGGTTAGCATGCCATGATGTGGGATAAATAATGTGTTTGTCAATCCATTTGAAACAAACCGGTTAGTCGTTAGATAAGATAAAAATAGGTGAAAATGAAAATCCGACCCCTGGGGATGGACTTGAGGTCTGTGTGATGTCTATGTGACATCATAATATGAGTGGTGAATGTGAGGTGACCAAGCTACCCGTATGGTAATAGGTCAACAATTTGAGATTTCGCATTGATCTCATGAAAATGAGGAGGTCAAAATTGATTTTGGGTAAGCACTATGACATACCCTAAGAATAAAATGGAAACAACTGCCGTAAGTAGTTATCAAATGAATGATTTGGTTATTGTGCCCAATTAGGGTGAAGTTTCGGATACCCGTGTGGTCATCATTGTTTGAGGGTATGTACTGATGTACGAATCATTGCCCTGTGTGGGCAGATGGTTCAGGTATTAAGCATATATCCTTGAATATTTGGTAAGTTTTTTTAAATAAGTTCGCCCTGTGTGGGCTTAGGTTCGGATGTCAGCAGGGATATTACGTGATGTAGGAAAAAATGGTTTGGGTAGGTATTTGCCCTATTTGGGCTATGTGGCATGTGTGATTGCCCTGTGTGGGTTATGATTTGTACGTCGAGTGGATATCTCAAAGATGATGTGTGGGATATATTATTGCCCCTTGGGGGCTAAGTGTCAGATGTCAAGTGGACATCACATAGTAAAAGAAAGGTATGATTGCCCTGTATGAGCTAAGAGTCGAATGTCAAGTGGACATCTCGTTGGGAAGGGGTAAGTGATATTTCATAACTCTAATTGGTTCAAGTTATCCTAGGGTAACATGATCTTGAGTGTCATCTAATCCTAAGTTTATATGACACCGATTTGGTATCATGATGATGAGAAAGTTCTATGAGTGCGTGCGTTAAAGTGTCTGCACTAAGATTCATGGTTAACATGACATTTGTACAATAATAAGTACGTAGCATATAGCAATATAACGTCCAAACTTCCAACCATACAACTCTTGCGTGTAGGGTTTTTGGCTAGTCTTTATCCTAAGTTTAGTTCATCTTAGGATTACAGGGGTACTAAGGAGCGCACCTGCAAGAAAATATATATATGGTCGTTTCTTGGGTAACACCCAAGGGAAAATGCTTATGGCTTATTTACATGAGGTTTGTTTTTGGGTTGCTGATGTAGGAGGTTCTTGTTGAACTAAAATACACTCCAAGCCTCTCCCCAAATGGGTTCTAACGAGGGAGGTACATGTGATATGGCAACAAGTGTTCCACCCGCTCAAGTACTATCTTTTCTTTGGGAGGCAGATTAGTACAAGAGAAAGTTTCACGGTAATAGGGGTACCTTAGACTTATGGGCTAATCCCTTCTATTGCAATGCAAATTTATGAATATGTCATAATCAAGAGAATATGAAATAATGTGATCAATAATTTTCGGCACTTATCCAAAATCTAAAACCTTTTAAAACATAAGTTTTTAGAAAAAATTCCCAGCGGAGTCACCATTGTGAGTGAACAACACAAAGCGATGGGCCGAGAGAGCGCGGGAATGAGAGGCACGGTCCACCAGGGTGTTTAAGTGAAAATAAAAAAAATTTCGGGTCGTGGACCCGAAAGGTTTGAGAGAGAAAGTGAAAACATTTTTTATTGGTCAAACCCGAATTCGGTGTCTCTTAGTGTAGAGTCGACACCTGCATTAACTCTTTCCAAGAATTAAAGTCCTGTGAGGCTTAACGTCCTGGGGATGGCCCACTAAGATGATGAGATTCGTGTTCGGGATAAGTTGCTTATTTCTTATTGATCACATCATATTACATCTATAGAAAACCGTATTTCTTAATTGTGCACATTCGCATTTATGTCATTTTCGAATTTATAAAATATGATTTAACGTGCATGCGAAAATCAGTAAATCCATACATAAAATAGTAAATAAAAGCGGAAAAGTAAAGATTAAAAATTACATAACCTTGGGGGATGCAACTGCCCACCTGATCTATTAATTACATTTACCAAAAAATGCAATGCCCGAAGGAAAATAAAACCTAGGCATACATCTAACCTGCATCCACAAGGGTTAGCCTAGGGTATATAACACAACATGAATATTTACACGTATGCTCGATTTGATTTTGGCAAGGCCCGTGCACCCTAATTAAAAACATCGATGATTGAAAAATGATTCATTTTATTTACAAATATGTTGATCATTTTTTATTAGTGAAAATGACCGCATGGTAAAATGTGAGGTCTATTATATGGGAATAATTTTAATTCCCTTCGTTGGGGTATTCTAACATATATTTTCATAAATTAAAAGAAATAGAAAATAAGGAGAAGAAAAATTACATTGATATTTACAATAAAACAGAATAAAAAATATTCCTAAGTCGACATGTAGAATCACATAGGAAGTATAAGATGAAGAAGCTCTAGGAACTCAGAGGCTTACCCTTTCGACGTGAATCCACTTCGACGTATCCGTATGATCCTTAGGAGCGTTCCTCATTCATTTTTAAGGTTATGATATGGTGTGCAAAATAATTATTTATATATCAAAAGATAATCAGACTCGAGTTCTAAATTTGTTTTAGGTCTGAGAATATCTGAGGAATTTAGAAGAAAAAGAAATTGAAGAAAGTTGATTGGAAAATCAAAAGTTTCAGAATCCAAACGTGTTTTGGATTCGAATGTAAGAAAATATTTGTGATTTTTCGTGTTTCTTTTGTTGAGATAATCAGAATTTTTCTAAAAATCTTCGATCCTAAACACTGAAAATTCCGTGAATATTTATAGGTGAAAAATCCCGAGAATCCAAAATGGAAACATATTCTAGCGAGGCCGGTCCCCGATTCTGGTATTTTTTATTTTTTGTGGTTTTTTTAATATATAAATATATTTTTAATTTTTTGAAAATATAATAAATTAATTTTTACCAAAATCTAATTTTTAAAGTCTTAAAAAATAATTTAAGTCCTTATAATAGATTGGCAACGAGGAACATTCGGAGATCTCTGGATAATAAAAAATCATGTGATTCGAGGATAAAAATCCCGAAAAGCGGTCATCATTGAATGCGAGAGTTGGTACAAAATCCCATACTCATAATGAGTGTGCCTTGGTGTTGAGTTCCAAGTAAGTTCTTAGTGTTGGCCTGCGTGGTGGGGGATAATGTTTCCCTTGGTCCTCAAGATGAATTATTTCTTGCTCGATCCTTTCTGCCTCCAATCTTTCCTGTTCATGTCTCTCTCTTGAAAGTTTTTCTTGCTCTAAGCGATCATGTTCTTGTCTTTCGGCTTCATCCTTTTTCTAGAACGAGCTCTTCGTACTTCCCTACTTCGTCTTCTACAAGTCCTTTCTACTTCATGATCTAATGGAATTAAAGGTGGTAAACATGCTCTTCACATGCAAGACAAGGGCTCGATTGAGAACCTGTCCCTAAAATACTTGATAGACAAAAAGGGTACAATGCACTTAACTATACAGTTAAAGATTTTATAACTTTTTCTACTGTTTCTCCTCAGCAGTGACACCAAAAATTTGTTGCGCTTAATCAGTACCTCTTAGCAAGTATACTAATGTCAGTTGTAATACTATAAGCACAAGTGTCATTCCCTCAAAGAACAAGTGAAAAATATTAAAAGCTTCCTTTAATGGTTGGTTTAAAAGACAGCCGTAAGTAAAATTCAGGGGTATCAGAATTTTGGTTGTTATAAAGCATAATCTAAAGTAGGTAATAAATAATGAGATTTATCGAAGTATGAAAAGTAGGAAAAATCTTCCCTTTTCATTATCTAAGTTTATCTTCCTAAGAGTTTATTTCTTTATATTAGAATAGTTTTGACATCTAACATCACCAAGATCTCCAATTAGTATCACTTGGATTCTAGGTTAAGTCTTACTTGATTCTCTGGTTAGTTCATCTCAAACAAGATTATAACCCGCATTAGATTTAGTTATGATCTCTAATTATACCATTAACTAAATTACTTAGAGTTATATAGATTATTCAATTACATTGTCTTGACATGCCAATTAATTAATAATCAATTCTTCATCAAGTCTTGTAACATTGCATGTACAAGGATTCCCAGATCATAAGTTCCAAGCGCATGATCCTTTGGATCTGTCCATATGTTGGCAATTGGTATCCACTCATAGATTGTAAGCGGATTCTAGTTTACCATTACAGCCCCTAATGGGGACTGAATATAGCCGTCTATTAAAGATACTGAACCCAATAGTTTTCTCACAAAGTCCTTTGCCAACTAACATCAATATGATGAACAAGAGGCATGGTGCTTGTCACCCCTTATGCAATTCATCGTATTTCTTGATGTAGAATAAAATGATAAAATAAGTCAATGACTTATTAGACGTCCTTATCACCTTTATTCATCAAGTGATCGGTGATTCATTTCAATTTATCAAATCGAATGGCAATCCTATCACTTCAACACTACTACTAATGTGGTCATGAAATATACAGAGCATACCCGTACTTGTAATCCAATATTTAAGGACTCGTTCGTAATATACTACAGCATACTCAATTCCACATCCGTAATAAGTTGAAATCAAGTTCGAGGATAACTGAGACCTACTCAGCAAATTGTCTATGACATACAACCATGTGACTTTGCTGTGTGGATCGGTCCAGGCCCATGTTTTTAACATGTGCCCATATTCATGATCTACTTTACCAAGTGACATAGAAACTACATTGCTATAGATAATCCAAAATATAAGTGTTTCATTTCATTCATTCCCATAATTAAAATAGACTTGGGACATTTATGATTATTAATCAATGGATACTCTACTCATATTATAGTATAAGATATAAATTCAGTAGATTATTGAATTTATAATGTGACACTGTATGAACCAATGCCTTAGAACTAGGGCACATCAACAATTCCAACAATCTCCCACTTGAACTAGTTCACAATAGGGATTACCCTCATCTTTATAGATCCAACCTAACCTAAAGCTCCATCCATGATGGACTTTTGGTTAGACAATCAATGACATTGTTCTTGTGTCAACCCCATGTACTGACATGTCATGTGACACACTAAACACATGTTCGAACTTTGTGGTCGGGTTTCTTTAGCTTGTGCATTAACCCCCGTTTTGACAAGGAAAAACATCAAGTATATTTAGGATCCATCCATCCTAACTTACTTATGAACTTTCTAGTCCAAACATCTCCCATTGTAGCATGACATGCTGCTATGTGCTCAGTTTCTATTGCAAAATTAACAAATATAGTGTATAGAGCTCTTAGCTCAAATTATAACTTTCAGCAATCTTAACAAAAATATAATACATATAGTCTTTAGGTATAAACCAATTGGATCAAATCTAACTTTATAGATTTATATCCTAAAGGTCATTCTCATGGATCCGATCTAACAACTTAGATCTGCATCTCGAAAGAACGTCACAGTTTTGCCTAAAGCTTGCATCAAAGTATTCACTTTAACTTAAGCAAAATAATTCTAATTAACCTAATCATATTTATACTATCTCAATACAATGTTTGGAAACAAGACCACATTTCTGATTAACATCACATACATACATTTTCCATAAAAACATCATTGAATGGCTACTTGAAAATTCCAAATGCATTTTATCACCTTAAAGAGATAATCTAGTTATCAACTAAATTATGGTTCATAGATTGCATTTTTGCTTTATTGGCTTTCACACCATCAAGCCAATTAAGGATTTTCAATAGCCTTTCAACGAGTTCAAATACTCTTACTCATGCTATATGATAAGAGTCATTAACAATCTTGAGAAAGAGTGTCCCTCAAGTTTGTAAGTGAACCGTCATGCCTTTTCAGGTTAATTGTGACTTTATAACTTATGCTTTGAATGCATGATGTTTAAATGAAAAATCTGACTTATCCTTTCAGGAATTTATATGCCTTGAACTTGTTAGTTCAATCGTGCTCCCACTACTTTTCTTAAAGATTGACATCTCTTAGAAAACACCCTTGCAAGCCTCAAACATCATGATTATGCAAGGTAGTAGGTGCAATACCCTTTGGGTTTCCAATGGGTAGTTTACAAATAGGCTTAAATTGATTTTGTATCAATATAACATCAATATTATGACATAGATTATTAATCTTATGTCAACAATGTGATTCAGATTTCACCTTTCAAAATCAAGTGAAAGACTCATTAGATTTTAATCTATCCATACTTTATATGGATATCTTTTAATAGCCTCAGCTAGGGGTGTGATGCATTTAACAAGTAGTAAAGAATTATGTCCGAGGTTTAGGCTTCAGGAGATTAAAATGAATTATTTTGAGTATACCATGTCTAACATAGCATTATTCCTCCCTTTAAATACTCCATCACAATGGTGTGCTCTAGGAGGACTGAGCTATGAGTCTATCTCACACTCTCTCAAAATTATTCAGATTAGGTTTTAATATACTTGGTTTCTTGGTTAAACCAAAAGCCTTAACATTATAACCTATTAATTTCTCTATTTTATTCTTAAGGTCCATGGATCTAATCTTATTAGTCATGCTAATTGAAATTCATCTTTGAGAGTAACCGAGAAATCTATCTATTTCCAACTAACATGCTTTTAGACTTATATACACTTCCACTGTGTTTTGGGTCCATCATGCTAGCTGCTCATTTAACAACTTCGTGAATAAGCATATATGTCTAAGGCCCTACACATGCTCCCACTGCATCTCAGGCTTACTAGAATATTTCCACATATACAAGTTTGTTGAATAGCTTCTGCGTTATTTCACCAAGTATACAAAGAACTCACGTGGTCAAATGATTATCAATCAAGTGATCTTAAGCTTTATCTATAGATATCTTAGTCATGTGCTTCTCATTAACTTGATTTAAATAACTTCTAGATATTGATTAGATCAAGCATCTCATGCTTATCCATTTTGTATTTATGTTATAAATCAAATTCATTTTAATACACTCAAGGATGAACTATTCTAAACTTTTAAATTTAGGAATAACAATTATCAGATATTTCAATTCTATTCATTATAAATAAAAAACTCGATATCCGGAAACATCCTTAACTGAAATAGAAATAAAGTTCACGCTATAAGTGAGTACAAAATTTCATACTTTCAGAATCAAAATTATTTATCGACTATCCTAAAGTGACATTCTTTAATTTTAATGACCATTACAAGAACACCATTTATGATTTAAGAATTCATCTCTTAGGATCACAACCATCTCTCATCTTAATATCATGTGCATTATCAATGTTAGAACATATCAAGTAGCTATTATTTTAGGTGTTGAAGAGAGACAATTACATCTATATTATAAATACCTTTATGAAGAACATTTAATGCTCTTCATGAAATCTCCTAAATATTCCAAGACATGTTCTTATATTATTTCCAAGATGTATTTGATATCGATGTTAATTAAACGTAGTACAGACTTAACTTTCGTTTAGTTATGAGACCCTTGAGTAGCAATGTCTCATCCATACTCTTATGTTGAAACATTCATCAAACATCAACTTTGGCTGAGTCCCATTAACAAAAACCTTTGACTAGCTAAAGAAACTATTGTAGCTTATCACGGTCATACACATCTATGGCATGTGGGCCATAACAAATTGGTTATAAGATTCAAGTAAAAAGGCTAAGATAGTTCTAATTATTAAGTCTCATACTAATACACTAACATGAACCAAACTCTTAGTGAGTTTCTTCATATTCTATACATTAGTATTTACAGAGATTATAGTATCCATCTTATATGATTGAAAAGCCTTAGTGATCAAGGATCTCTCTTGATAAAGTTGCTCATTGAATGTCTCGTTAAGAGACTTTACATAGCATAGGCTTGTATCTCCTCTTATTGTTTGCACAATTCAGGAACCATTATAGCCAACACAAGGTGTTTCACATCTAGGGATGGCAAAGGGCCGGACCGGATCCTTTTGAATGTATCTGACTTGGATCTGTTGGATCCATAATTTTAGGATCCAGATCGAATGGATCCGGGTCCATAAACGGATCCAAAATGGGTCCATATAATTAACATCAAATTCTTAGTTTCAGTTTTCATGCTTGTACATTTCACCATATTTTAAATAGTTTTCATACTCATTTAATTATGTTCATGCAATTGGACTTACGTGGATCTCAAATAACATTAACTATCCAATATTTTCGAGGTAAATAATAAATAAAAAAGTACAAATAATCTATTAATTACGAATCTGGGTTTCATTGTAAAATCCGAACCGGATCCGTATCCGTTTTCTTGAACCCGGATCTGACGGATCCATAAAATTAAGATCCGGATCCACGGATCCGTTGCCATCCTTATTCACATCCCTCCTTTCCATTTATGAATTTACATACCACCCAACTTGGGTAGATATAATATCTCTTCCAGTGAGCATTTGACCTATCTACAAAATTCCTTTGATTCATGTCTCAAAACAAATCTTGAGCCCAGTCAAAGAAGTATTTCCTAGATAGCCAGTCCATTTCAAGGATATATCGTAGTTTAAATGATTGGTTGTTAGTGTTGCTGAAATTAGTTTGTTATTTTGCAACATAATGATCAGTACAAGGTTGAAAATAAAGGTCTTTAAAGCCATTAAACAAATTAATTAATCATGATTAATTTATGTTGATGATATTATTGGCTTTCTTCAAGATCCACAACCCTTCAATAATGAGCCGGACTGAGCCCGAACATAGAACCCATTATTGAATGTCTAGTAGGATAGACTATCCAATCCTTTTCTCAAAAGGACTCTTGGTTGACGGACGTATTAGTACTTTACCCATCTGTGTTCTTGGGCTTAACTGAGTTAGAACAAAAACTCGTTCAGTCAAACCGCCATTCCACATGTTAGCCATGCTAAGTATCCTAACCCTCTGCGGCCCACTAAGAACACAATGTGCCATGCTGAGCATGTTACACATTGTGCTACAATGTATGGTAGAGGTGTGAATCCGGAAACACTTTTAAGCGACTCAATATTTAATGTATTATTTAAGTATTATCAGCTTGTATAATGAATTGGGTGCATGTAATTATTTAAGATTTTATGTATTCATATTCTATATATAAAATGAGATTCAATGTACAAAATCATAATTTAAAATTTTTATGGGTATTAGCAAATATTAAATATTTAAACCAAATCACATTTGGACCAATAAAATTCTCAAATATGAATTTTTAACGTAAGAACCGTCATACTTATATATACCAATATGATGCATTGATCATAGCAATTATAATTACATCTATTATATTTAACCGAGATACTTAGTGAAATCGTTTAATTTTGACAATTGTTACTTAGAGCCCGTTAACGCCCAATGGTCAATGAACATTTCACAAAATATACGATTTTGCTCCCACTCGAATTAGGGCGTCATTATTACAAAATTTAACATCCCAACTATAGCCGGTATTACGGTCTATTTGGGCTAATATCACATTTAGAATATTTAATTTAATTAAATATTAATGTTACAATTTAAGACTTTAACTTTTATTCCAATTAATTAAAATTAAAATTTTAAATTTTTAGAATTTATGACACCGAAATAACAAAATAAAAGGAATGATATTTTGATACAATTTGGTTCAGCCGTTTTAGTTCTTAAAACGGACTTTGAAAAATTTGAATTGTTAGAATTTGATCTCGAATTAAATAAAATACATGTTGATTTTATTAAACAATTCATTTTAAATTTTTGACTCCAGATAAATTTAAAATACCTAATTATTTTAAACATGATCAGTTCAATCGTTTTAACCAAACGAATTAATGACAAAAATTATTTCAAACTCCCTTGGACCCGCAGGCCTGTATAAACAGGCCCACTGTCCACATTGTGGGCAGCTTTCTGGTCGTCCAAATTGGGTGCCCAAACATGAGCGTCCAATTAATAACAATTGGCAGAATCCCAATATATATTTTTTAAAGATTTTTTTATAATATTTTAATTAATTAATTATTTATATTATTAATATAAATTAATTATATTATAAACAAATAACCATAAACTAATTAAAACCCTAATAAACATAAACAAAAATATAACCACCAAGATCAAATTAAATAATTTAGAAAAAAAATCAAAACCTCAAATCAATTATTCTGAACCTTTTTCTATCGAATAGAAAAAGTTCACAAATCAAAAAATTTGATCTTTTGATAAAATTAAAACCCGATTAATTACTACAATCAATTTATCAAATTAATTTTGTAAATTAATCAACTTGAGGAAAAATCAAAGAACCTCAAGAACGATCTCAAAACTTTTTCTATCGAGATGGAAAACCCAAAGAAATCAAGAAAAAACCCTAAACAATTCTCTTGATAGAACCAGGCTCGGATACCAATTGAAGGGAATTGTCATCGAAAACATAACCGCGTCGGTGGAATTACCGGTTAAAATTTTCTCGAATTCGAATAAAATATTTTCAAGAACCATTGAAAAGGTTTCAACAGGATTTATTTCACAAATAAAACTTATTGGGAATATCTCTTCAAGAGACAGCTGCAATAAAAGCTCTCAAGTGAAAGCTCTCCAATCTCGCATACACAAACTCCTATCGAATAGGGACCACTGTTAGCCGAATGGATGAAAAACGATGAGAAAAAACTCCAAAAACTCAATTCACATAAGGCTGAAAACGTGTATATCTTTCTATGATGGCTGTACACGTTTTTTAGAAGATTAGAATTAGGTTAGGTTTTGGTTTTTAATTTTGTTTTTATATCCTAATTAACTAATTAGGTTTTAGATTAATTCTAATTATAAATTGGTCCCTTTAAATTTGTAGTTCAATAATTAAACCCTTAGTTTAATTCCTTAAACAAATTTAAATATCATCTTTTATAATTTACAAATTAACACCTTGAACAAAATTAAAACCTTACATTTGATCAAATTTAATGTCATACTATATATATATTAATTCAAATAACTTAAATAGCTAATTAATTATTTTAGCATGACAATTTTATTGATTAAATTTATTCAATTAAATTATTTAATACATGAATTTATTTAATTATTAATTAAATAAATACCATATATGAATACATTTAATCAACTTAATTTTACTTTAATGAATAACAT
>CATIWQ010189389.1:0-40886 GCA_949673415.1 Euphorbia schlechtendalii | reverse complement strand
TGGATACGGTTTGATCAACTTTAGCTTTCACTTGCATACCTTACAACTTTACTTTGTTTTCTACTTATACTTTCTATTTCGAAGTTTATGATATGTCTATGTGTCATAACGAGTATTTCGTCTTGCATCTCTTATATTAATCAAATTATATGTTTTCGAGTTAACTTTAAGAGTGATTTTGGGGTTAACAATATTGTATATAATCACTAGATCTATGATTATAACGCTATTTAGTGAGCCAACATTTTTGGAGTGGTAACTTGTTAAATATGGCTATGTGAGAGTGACCAGTACTAAGTATAGTATTATTGTTATCCAGGTTTTTACAAGTGTCATAATTCGTTTACCCTAGATTTAGAAAAGTCATTTCATGTGTTGCTCTGCGGTGAATTATTGAATATTTGGGCATCTAGAACCGTGTTTGTTAAAGTTATATAGTGTATGAAATATTCTTGATGATTTTGCATGATTGTTTCTACTATACTTGCTCTTAGGGAATATATGTCTAGTTTACATCTTCTCCAATCTGTTCATGCATCTGTCTATTCGTCAGTACACTATTTCAAAACCCTGAACTTATTTTATTTCTTTTGTTCTGTAACTCTAGTTGGTCCTTAGAACCAAATTCCTTCCCTGTGGGATCGATATCTTTTAAAACTACATCATAACTGTATACTTGCAGTTATCATCATTTTTCTAATTGATAAATGGTACTGACAAGTTTTTGGCACCGTTACCGGGGATAAGCCTTTTAGAACGAGTATAGCCAAAATCTTGCGAATAATGCCCTCATGAATTCCTCTAAGATGAATCAGCATGGATTTTACATTCATACCATCATGCTGCTTCTTAAGCTTCAAGGTCATGGTTTCGAGCATCACAAGTGACACCACAAAAGCATCCTTCTTATTCTTAAGATATGCCTCTTTCTCTTGGATAGAAGCCCCATCATCAAGGTTGACTAGTTCAGGATTATCCAAGATATAATCCATGTTGCTCTTCTCAAGCTCATTTCTAAGAGCCTTGAACAAGTCATCAAAATTGATCCGTGTCAATTTATTGTCAAGTATCAGATGAAGGTTTATGTTTGGATTCATGTTTAACATAGATATAAGATAGAAATTGTTAACACATTAGTATATGTACATGCATTTAATATAAGGTCTTTAATTAAACACATAATTCCTACTATTTTCTAGAGATTCAAATAGCCCCTTTTATTTAAATTCGGGAAATTTGGTCCAACTAATCTTCCTTAGTATGTAGTATCCATAGCCACTCATCATGACCCTCGCTTTAGTAGGTCAAGACATAATAAGATAACCATGGTTGGAACCCGCCCATTCGCATCCCATGCAATTGGTAATCCATTTGAGTTCTCTTTCTTGAGAAGTGCGTTCTTGATTGTACGACTCCTCAAATGTTTCTCCAATCTGGCATTAGCTCCAATGATATGGACAACTAACCCATTTTGGTTAAGGCATTGACCCCATCTAGTCTCATAACCAAACACATGTTAAGGGAAAACATGGTGTACATGTTCTTACTTCCATTAATAAGGTTCGTATCATGATTTATGAAGGGAGGACAATCTACCACCTTAATATTGTTATAGGGATTTTATTGGTGTCGCTTGTCTCACCCTAGTCTAGTTCTTATACGATGGATATCATTATGATATTAATAATTCTGGGCAATTTGGAATTATTAATCTAAGGGAACATTCTCAAAACTGGTACATCATAATCATTCCATTATGCCATGACTCCACACATCATGCAAAATAAATAAGGTCCATGTTTAATTTCTTGCACCTATGTCTATAAGTTTTATTTTAACAACTTAAATGATGTTTGTAAAACAATATGCGGAATCCATGTCCCATACTAGAAATCAAAAAGTCATAAAAATCCCTTGGGTACACTTGAACCTAATACCGATGGAGATTTCTAGGCAAGAGAGACCCCCTTAAAGTGAATGAGTAGCCAAGTCCAATCCTTACCAAAATAACCAGGGCACTTTGGTTCATTTTACCACGGACAACTATGATTTAAAGATTTCATTCTTTAATTAAGTGAAGTACGGGACAACCCTCAATTTAAAGCATTTACACATGTGGTAAAACATTGCCAATTTATGTGATAATCACCTAGACTAAGTTTGAGCAAAACCTTAATCTAGTTATCACATCATTTTCTATAACAGGAATTGAAACCTAAGTCATGCATAACATAATTTAATTAATTCATAGAAATATCAATTTCAACAAATTATAACCAATCATGCATAACATAAGGTAGGCTCTGATACCACTGTGCTGGTTAATCAAGACAATAATTGAACATGCAAAGTTGCAAGTCAGAATTTCAAATTTTAAAATTAACCCTAAAGGATCTCCTAAGAATGCCATGATTGATATAATCTAAGTTTAAACATTCAATTAATGTTATTAGGTTTATAAAACATGTTAAAAGAAACTTAGCATCTAAGTTAAGAGCACTACTAGTTTATGCGTGCCTTTCCCTTGGTGAATCGTTCACTTAGAGCAATCCGACAGAACTCAGTTAGCACTAGCTTCTAATATGATTGATCCACAAGGATCATAACCGACCAAAACATCCATTGAGGAAGAACCCGTTGGTAGACAGCTGCTGCTAGACCGCTCGAAGACCAACCTGAAAATATTAACTAAGAAGGTTCACTTTAAAAGAAGGAAGCTTCTAAAGAATTCTTAATAAGTTAGAGAAACACGTGGAGGATCTCACAAAAAGCTCACGAAGAAAAGATGTCAAACTCAGAGAGAAAGGCTGAGATGAAGTACTTTGAAAGAGGGGGGAAGGAGGCTATTTATAGCCAAAAGGGGGAAAAAAATGATCCCCCTAATCTTTGTGGGAGTGGTATAAAGCACCAATTCCATGCGGGCTTGCAAGCTCGCATGGGATGCTCCATTAGAATCTCACGGAGTAGCCTGTCGCGTAAGGCAAACCCTTTGCATGGGCTTACATTATGCGTTGTGGGCTTTATGAGAATCTCGCAAGCCCACAGCAGCCTGAGCTTGTGAGATTTTGTTGCAAGCCTGCTCGCGGCAAGCCCTGTGGGCCTCCACCAATGCTTGGCAGCGCTTGCGAGGCTTGCTTGGGAGCATTCCCGCAAGCACTGCCATAAAGCACTTGCTAGCCTACGAGCGCATCTAGTGCTCACACGGGCTTGCCTTGCAGACTCTTGCGAGATTTCTTGTAAGATCCACTTGCGACACACAAGTTCAGTTATTCCCCTCTCTTTTCGATATTTTGGTCCAACCAAAATACATCCAACTTGAGTTTGACCTTTTCTCTTTTATTCTCGGTATAGACCTAGTCTATAAGTTCTTTACTTAATCCAGTAACGATCCAAAGTATGTGACCTCATAGGACCCCGAAGTATAAAGCTGTTAGAGGTTAACCTAAACTTGGCTTCCCATCTAGGAACCTTTAGGCTCAGTGTTCCAGACCGATATGGAACCTGATAACTCTAGATGATCAAATGAGCTTTTTAGAAAAGGCGTATGATCCTCCGATACTTAGAACGTCACGTGCCTATGACTTGATCCGGTTCTGCAATAGTAACCAATATAATACACTCCTTCCATCAAGTTAAGTACAAACCAATTTATTGAGCTCGGATTAAGTGCTAGCTCATGTAATAGCCGTAGCTATTTTAGAATTAGACTTGTTTATGAAGAACACCACTCACCATAATGTATCAAGATTGACTAGAAACCCATTCTATAAATCTTATACTCTGATCAGAGGTTTATGAGTGTGTCTCTTCAATAATAGGCCTTAAGGTACATCTCCCATACTATCACTATATTAGGAGCAATGGATCCCATCTTGACTACTCGGCTTACCAACATATGATCATCAATATACCTGTAATCACCTGTATCATCCTGATCGCAAGGGTATGAATAATTTTGACCCAAAGTATAACAACTCCTACATTAGGTTACCAGTATCCCAGGTCTGAGGATACTTGTACTACTACTACAATAAAACATGATACCAACACATGGATATAGTTATTTTCAAGTGTCTATCTTATAGCGGTCTCCAGTGTATTACCCGAATACATTCATGTATTAACTCAAGGTACCACCTTCAACTCGTGAGATTAGTTTGTTGGATATAATCCAAGGAGTAAGCCTACACATGTTAGTCTGTCCAATTCATTGATGTCCAGTCTCAATGAAACTATGACTAGGGATATTTAAACTATTCATAGTAACATGTATGTGTAGTTCTCACATGACATAGCTCCCACTATGTCTTTGCATTTTAACGCTATGAAGTGGTCACGGACTTTATCTTATCAATGCGCATAGATAATACCACATATATATGATACCATCGAGATACATAAATTAAACAAACACTGATAAAAAAAACAAAAATGCCTTTAATAATAATAATAATAATCTGAAACTATTTATATATTATAACTAATCAAGAT
Organism: Euphorbia schlechtendalii; assembly: GCA_949673415.1. NCBI lineage: Eukaryota > Viridiplantae > Streptophyta > Magnoliopsida > Malpighiales > Euphorbiaceae > Euphorbia > Euphorbia schlechtendalii. Next base: position 36,395 of record CATIWQ010189389.1, on the reverse strand, counting down.
ATATCACCCTAATTGCCTCTGAAGTATATATCATGTCTAACAAATAGCTTCTTCAAAAATTTTTAAGTATCGCTTTATATTCAAGAGTGTCTGTGGTGACTATTCAGACTTGAAATCTATGTTTTTAGCAACATAAAATGTATACTTGAGAATTTTCTAGAAATCGAAATTGGTCTGAAAGGCAATTGAATGGTTAAAGTTACTGACCCTTCACTCGGATATTATTTTACTAACTTTAATGATTCCTCTTTTGGAACGAGTTCAATAATATCATTTTGTTATTTATTTTTGGCCTAGATTTATTTCGCTAATGTATTACGAAGTTGTGTTAAGAAGCCCCGACGAAGGGAACCTAAGTTCCCAAATAACCGACCTGACAAAACATTCACATGCGGCATTTCACTAAATCAAATTATTAGAATTTATGTATAAAATGAACCTTTTTAAAATAAGAATTTTTTAATCTCCCATTGTTTTAAATTAGACCGCTTGGGGTCTCGCGAAAAATCAAATTGAACATACTTGCGACTACTTGTGATGTGATATATTATTTGTGCTAACATTTGTTGATGCAAGTAGATTAGGATTAAATGATTGTTGGGATTTAATTTCCTTCAGGTATCGCATTTAAATTTTGAAATCAATTGTAATATTCATTAGATATCAATTTATTTTAAGCAATTGTATCCCTTAAATTTTGATGTATTTATGCGATTTATATCCCCCATCCCAAAATGTAATCAATCCCCCGTAGATTAGGTACATTTACTTTGCTACGTGTTTACTTTCCACAATTTATTTACTACTTTATGCATGATAAAATAATCATAAGTCAAAAATATCTAGTTTAGTTCGAATATTATAAACATGGTTTCCAAAAAAGTGTAATTTAACTCAAATGATGACAAAGTAAGTAACTCGTCTGAACTCAAATCTTTGTAGTATGGTATAGATTAGGCAAAAGGATCTAAGATGTACCAAATTTTCCCAGTAGAGCTTGAGTGGCGACTCTGTAACATAGGCTAGAGATTGAGGTCTTGGGTCTTTAAAACTTGAAATCCATTTTCATTCACACTAAAAATGTTCTTTTTGGAAACTCCACGCCCTATCTCATGGGACCGGTGTGCCTTGCTGCGACCGTGCGGGTCGAACGTCGTCCCCTCACAACTGACTATATTTATTATTAATGTAAATTACAAGTTTTTCTATCAAAAGTTAAGAGTTTCTTAACTTGCTATATATATGTGTTTTTTCTTCTTATAAACTCCTACAAGAATTAACCAAGACCAACTTGAAAAAAGAAGCTGAGTAAGACAAAATCATAAGTTAAAGAAATTTTCTCTAAGTATGGGGGAGCTGATGCTAACTAAAGGAAATCCACTCAGTATGAGGGAGTCTATATTGACCAAGGAGTTCACTCTGCATGGGGGAGTCTTACATCAGTTATCAGGTATTTCTATATCTATAAACTATTTATTTAATTAATTTTTTCTACTTCTTTGTATGTTATCTATTCCAAAATGGGGGAGATTGTCGAACCCAAGTTAATAGTACTTCACAATAATTAAACATTTAGGAACTAATAAATTGACAAGGATAGTGAAATTAATTAGGCACCAAGTAGACTCTTAATTAAGAAAGTTTTAGTTGAGTTTGTTTAAAGGAAAACAACTCAGTTTGACTGAATCTAATTAAGTTATGGCTTGGAGTAAGAAAAGCTGGGTATTACATAGTTTATGAGATATAACTTAGTTGAGATGAGTAGCTTTTATTTTAGTAAAAGATAAGTTTATTGAGACACTTAGAATATAAAGACACTTGTGCGTTTAGCGTTTCTTATTCCATTTTATGCTTTTCAAGTAAAAAGTGCTAAAATCAAAATCTATATTCCTATGGTCCTCACTTCAAAAAGGTGTTAGTATAGAATGTTGGAGATTCCTCGCAAGCGTCCAAGGAAAAAAGGCATATTGTGACATGCACCATTTTTCTAGTGTCTCTATACCTCTCTGCATGTCAGAAATCTAACTAATTGTAAGCCTCTACGTTACATCTCGCGTTCTTCTCGCTTAGAACGGATTTGCTTGAAGAAATGAGTTTTTGATGCATCAAGATTAATGGATTAATCTTATGCTTCAACGTTCAAAATCACTATCTCTAAACATCTTAAAATCTATTTCAAACAGGCATATTTGAAAGTTGTGAAGAGAACAGATATTGAAGAACAAGCTAGGATGAGAAGTTTGCAACAGCTACTTCCAACACCTTCAAGTATAAATAGAAGGCTGAAGCAGGTGTTCAAACTTGGTGAATCATCTAGAATTTCTTAAGAGTAGAAATATTGTCTAAGAAATGACCTCATTCAGAAATTCCAAATTCAAGCAATCTTAAGCAAAAGCTCAGTTTCAAATCAGTTTGTAATAGAAAATTAAATTAGCTTAGAGTCTAGCTAAGCTTTGTCATTGTAAAAGGATTCAATGCTTTTCATAAGTGAAATCCTTCGTTTGTAAATTTTCATTCTAAATTTGTGAATTAGTTTAGGAAGGGTACCTAAACTAAGTATTGAGTGGTAGTTAGAAAGGAGGTACTTTATATAATTGATCTATCCATTATAAAGGCTTCTCCACCTTTTGAAGTAAAGAAATCACTATTGGATTAAAGCTCAGAATGGAATCCGGGGGTTGGAGGTAGGCTAGGGGCTGAACTAGGATAAAATCTGAGGTGTTTTCTTTCCTTAATCATTTTATTGCCTTTATAGTGTTTTCTCATTACATCATCTCTCTATTTAATTGTATTTACTTGAAAAACCAATCTAAGCTTAGTAGTTTACTTAGCATAGATTGAAGGTAAACTAAGTCAACAAAGCTGAGTAGTTTACAGCTTTTAGACCAAAGTGCACACAGCATACTCAACTCAACACGCATCTAAAAACTAACTTGGAATCCATTTTTAAATCTTTAAAAGTACCAAGAACATCACATTCACCCCCCCTCTACTTGATTATTTAAGCTAAAGCGGATCGACAAAGGGGATAAGGCTACTCCTTAGGGTGGAAATGAAGATAGTGTTGTAGTATAGGCTTTCCTTTATGTTTTTGTGAGCCATTAGTGCTCTTTATATTTTGTAAGTATATTTCAACCCTTTGTGACTTTTTAAATATTTCATCGTTGCAACCTTTTATGTTTACCCAAGCTTTATTTTTCTTAAGTCGTATATGCATGACCGCATCGACCTTTCTTCATTTCTATTACTTAGAATAACTTGCAAGTACAAATGATTTTATTTGGGCAATTCAAGGATTAATACCGCCTGGTTTTGTTCAATGCTTTAGATTTATCTATGCATCTTAATTGTTTATGGTCTTATGTTATGTCACTTGGTCTTTGCCTTATATTTCATAAGGTTTTTTTTTGTGTTAGGAAGGTCTTATGCATTTAAGCTGCCTGGATTTATATAGCGTGATATGTATTTTCACTTCTTCGAGTGAATTAGTGTGCAATATTAAAGTACGATCTATACTTATATGTGCACAATGTTATAAAATAACAATTTTATTAATATGTATGCACATTACAACCGGGAATTCTATGCATCCGGTTATCTAATTCCTCTAGGTGTTTCCGTCTCATTAAAAAAATTCTTAGGAAAAACCATGAGTGTAAATCCTAAGAAAGGAAAAGAGTATGTCCACCTTGATCCCTTTTAAGAATTATTAGCTACATAGTAGGGCCTTAGTTTGGATATGTGCCAAGTTTGTGGAATTTCTTAACCTCTATAGTGTTGAGTTTATATGTTGTTAGCCCATGAACTTTGACCACTTGAATGGGCCTTCTTAACTCACCCCCGATTTTCCTTTTCCTTCGTGAACTTGTGAAGTAGTTGTGACTGCCTGCGTTGAGGTGGATTTCTCTGACTTTTCTATCATGGTATTTTGTGATTTTTTCTTTGTAGGCTGCCATGATGATACAAGCTCTTTCCCTTTTTCTTGTAAATCATCGAGATGATATCTCAGATCTCAGATTGATATCATTCCCTTTTTCCATGTAGTAAACCACTTGGTCAAATGCAGCACTGATCTCGATTAGGATAACCATCTCAACTCCATAGATCATAGAGAAAGGTGTTTCATTTGTTCACTTACATGGTGTGGTCTTGTAGGACCATCAATAAGAGTTTGTTTGGCCACACGCCTTATCTTTTCATCACTCTTTTCTTTGAGCCTTTTCCAAATATCGAGTTTGTTATTTTCGTTTGGCCATTCATTTATGGGTGGGCCATAGATGAGACTAATTATCAATCTTATGTTCTCTGCAGAAGTCTTGGAACTTGCTGGATCAGAATTGTGTCTTATTATTTGAGATGATTCCATGGGGAATTCCGAATCGAGTTATGATATTTTTCCAAACAAAATTGATTATTCTCTCTAGAGTGATGGTGCTAAGAGCTACCACCTTGACCCAGTTGGAGAAATTGTCTATGGTTACCAAGATCCATTTCCCTTGGCCACTCGCTTCTGGAAGGGAGCCTGCAATATCGATTCCCTTAGTGACAAAAGGTCAGGCGATCATCAATAGCCTCTCTGTTACATGTGACATGAGTGACTTATGTGCATGTATTTGGCATTGATGGCAAGACTTAACATAAGTCTTTGCATCTTCATTCATGGTTTCCTATTAGAAACCAACAAGATTAGCTCTTCTCACTAGAGTAGAAGCCGCCTAGTGTGAGCCACAATCTCCCTCATGTAAATCCTGAAGAATTAACACCCCAACTTGGGTCGTGACACTTTTAGGCGTCTGAGTGTGATTTTCTACAGTGCTCACCATTCATCAAGGAAAACCACATAGCTTTCTCTGTTGTTTTAGTCGCCTCTATCTTATCCTCCAACAAGTTATTACTGGCTAAGTAGTAATATATTGACTACATCCAGCCTAGGTTTTATCTTTCAATCAACAAGCTTGTGTTATCTTTTTCATTATTTGGCCAGTTGATCACGTCCTATGGGCATCTCAACTATTACCATTCTTCATAGCTAGAAGCCACTTTAGCTAAATCATCCACTTTCTCATTTTCCTTTCTAGGAATGTGCTCCATTTTCCAAGAGGTTCGTTATGATTCTAGCTTCTTGACTAGGCTTCCTACTTTGGCTAGGTATTTTGCCATTTCTGCGTCTTTTGTTTTCAAATTTCCATTGATCTGATTAGCTACTAATCTGTAATCACTTTTAAGTAGTAGCTTCACGGTGTTATCTTGTAGGCTGGCTCTAGCCCCTTAATAATAGCCTTGTACTTTGATGCATTATTTGTCGCAGGAAAAGCCAACTTGGATGCATATGAAAATCTAATCCTTCCCGGACCTTTGATGTAAACACCAACTCCTACTCCTTCTTAAGAGGATGATCCATCTGTAAGAATCTCCCATTCTTATCTTTATTTCTTTGGCCGGCTCAAGTCCTACAAACTCAACTATGAAGTCCTCCAAGATTTATGTTTTAAGCGCACTTCTGCTTTCGAATCATATATCAAATTCTCCCAAGCGGATGGTCCATTCTACTAATCTTCCCGATGTTTCGTGTTGTTGAAGTACTTTCTTTAGTAGGAAACTTGTCCTCACAACTACTGTGTGAGCTTGAAATTATGGCCTTAGCCATGTCGATGCTGATATTAGAGCTAAGGCGAGCTTTTTGATATTTGAATATCTTAGCTCAACTTTTTGAAGAACCTTGCTAGTGTAGTAGATTGGAAATTCATCTTGGTCCTCTCTAATTGAAACAGTCCCAACTACCTCGTTTGTGATGGCTAGGTAGATAAACAAAGTTTCATCCACCTGGGGCCATCTTAGGAGTAAGGTTAAACCCACTTGAAATCCTTATCCTTCTTGATATCTATGTAGAAGGGCATGCATCTTTTTACTAAAAAAGATATGAATCTTCCCAAAGCATTGACTCTGCCATTTAGGTGATGCACTTCATTCAATGTTTTAGGTGGCTCCATTTTGAGTATAACCTCTATCTTTTGAGGATTAGCTTCTATCCCCCTTTGTGAAATTATGAATCCTAGAAATTTCTCGCTTTTAACCACAAAGGCACATTTTTCCAAATTGAGTTTCAAGCGGTACTCTTGTAGGATCTTGAAAACTTTGTTAATTTCTTCCGGAGGCTTCATCCTTGCTCTTGATGATTATATCATCAATGTACACGTCCATTGGTTTCTTGATTTTATCTTTGAACATGTAGTTCACTAGCCTTTGATATGTCACTCTGGTGTTTTTTAGGCTAAATGGAATGACTATGTAATAATATGTTCCTTTATGTGATTTAAAGGAATTTTTTTCTTCATCAACCAGAATCATGGGAATTTGGTAGTATTTGTATTTCACATCTAACAATGCATAGACTGCATAGCCTACCTTTGAATCTACAAGTTCATCATACTCGAAAGTGAAAAGCTATCTTTGGGAGTAGCTTTGTTTAAATCTGTGAAGTACACACACATTCTATATGCGCCATTTGGTTTCTTAACCAACACATGTTAGCTATCCAATTAGGATAGTGTACTTCCCTGATGCGACATGCTTTGAGCAACTTGTCTACTTCTTCTATTGTGTGTTGCCTCTCTGACACGTGCTTTCTTTTCTTCTACTTTACCAGATCGGTGTTGGGGATGAGATTTAGTTCATTTGTTGTTGTCTCTAGTTTGACCCCTAATAATTCATCTGAAGACTAGGAAAAGGTATGTTGTCAGTTTGTTAGCACAAATATAATCTCGACCATAGCATCATTTTCCAAACTCTTGCTAATTTTTAAGGATTGGTCCGATTCAACTTTCAGCTCTTCAATCACCTCAATTTTGTCCACCTTTTCTGGCTCGCCCTCTTCTTTAATAAGGTATGATTCTTTTGGAGGGACACCAAATACGTCTCTTGCGCCACTTGTGGGTTCCCAATCACTATTATCATCCCTTTCGTAAGGGAGATATGAGCATAGCACTTTCTTTCTAGAAAGGTCTGCCCAAGATAATGTTGAATCTGACTGAGATGTTGGCTATTGTAAACTCCACTTCAACCAAAAATTTATGTTTTAAATAACCCATTCTCCCAAAAACTGTATAGGTTGGCCATTCAAGTCAAAAGGGGTGAACATCTTGCTTAGATTTTAGAATGATGCACTTCCAAGAACTCTAATGCACTCTTAGTGATAATATTCATTGAGCTTCCAATGTCTAATAGGATCCTTCTGACAGTATAGTTCTCCACAATCGCCTCCCCTACAATTGGATCAACATGTGGTTTCTTCACTAGAGATTCTTTCGGTAAGGCTTGGGAATGTCCGCCATGAAGTCCATGTTTCTTCCTATTATTTGCATCTTTTGTTTTCTTCCTTGGGGATTCAAACTCAGGTCCACCTACAATCACCATTATTACTCCATTTGTCCGGCTGGCCTTCTTATCTATTTTCGCCTCTTTCTCATCTTCAGAATCTCTCTTCTTATCTTGCTTCCTTGAAATTTCTTTGACAAATTGATTGAACTTTCCCACCTTAAATAGTTCATGCATAATATTTTCAAGTCTGACAATCATCCATGTGGTGGCCCCTTGCTTGGTGATATTCGTAGTATTTGCTTATATCCCTTCCCAATGTAATTCCCTCTGGAATCTTTAGGAAACTTTATATTCTTATTTCTTGATAACTTTTAAGATTTATCTAGTGACACATTGAGTTTAGGTCAGTCCTCTTCCCTATCATGGTAGCTGCCAGCACCTCTGCTAGAGCCGTCTCGACTCTTCTTCTTCTTATCATCATATCTTGGCTTGTCATCTTTTTTTTACTCCTTGTTCTAGCTTTCACTCCTCCAGCTGGAATTCATCTTGTTTGTTAGGATCAAGTCTTTAGTCATACCTTACATTTGTTGTAAACTGTTTGGGTGCTTTGTTAGTATGGTGTTCCTCAAATCTCTTTTTCTCTTTCCTTTTAGCATTGCCTCCTGTATTGTGATGAAATCCATATCTCTCACTTCTAGGTATCCTTCGTTGAATCAGTTATAATATCCGCGCAAATTTTCTTCCAGCCCTTGCACAATCTCATGAATGCTTCTTATAAACAAGCTGGGTGGAGCAGAGCTTAAGAAATTCTTGAAGAACGCATCACTCAATTTATCACGGCTGCTTATGGAGTTGGGAGGTAAAGATGTTATCCATCTAAAAGCTGGTCCTCCAAGGGTAGAGTAAAAGTATTTACATAAGTATGCTTCAATTACTCTGGCCATTTCCATCCAGTTTCTATATTCGCCCGCATGGTAGTTTGGGTCATCTTTGATTGTATATTAGTAAAATGTAGGCAAGAAGACCATCTACAGCAAGGGTTAGTCCAAAATGTTCCTTTTGAACGTAGAAAGTTGGTTTTCCACATTGCCTCTTGATATGGAACTGCGTGTTTGGCAAAAAAACCTATTATATTTCTTTTCAAACTCCATATCATCTTCCTCTTGATCACTTTCCATTTCCATCGACTTCTTCATCTTCTTTGCTCTAACTGGCAATTCAGGCGAGACATTTGTTATCCTATTTAAAATAGCAGCCAATGTTGGCCCTACATCATTACGCGGTGTATTTGGAAATCTTTCATGGCAACCACTATCCCCTAGCGTAGTACAATTGTGTGGATTGACCCACATGGGTATTATTGTATTCCGGCTGAACAGTTACTTTCGACTGGGTTATTGTGGCTATGGAAAAAACTAGTGGATTTGAGAGAGGTATGATTAGTGTGAAGGAAGTGAGTTTTGATTAGTTAAAATCAAGGTGGCATATGTCCAATTGAAGCTCACTCAAAATCCTTCATTAAATTTCACGAAAGCCCTATTTCTTGCCTGGATATTTGCTGGTTAATTAAGACGGTTATTGAACATGTAACAAAGCAAGGCAGAATTTCAAAATTTAAAATTAACCTAAAGGATCTCCTAAGAATTCCATGATAGATATAATATAAGTTAAAACATTCCATAGATGCTAATAGATTTATAAAACTTATAAAAGAAACCTAGAATCTAAGTTTAGGACGTTACCAGTTGACGCGTGCCTCTCTTTCTCTTTTGGATGCGGGATTCTCTAAGAGTAATTTGGCAAAACTTCATTAGCACGAGCGTCCAAACTAGGATAGCCTCTATAATTGATCCACACGGATCTTTATTGATAAAAACCTCATAGAGGTAGAGCCCGTTGGTAGACAGTAGGTGCTAGACGGCTCGAAGACCAACCCACAAATATAAACTGAGAAGGATCTCTTCGAATAGAAATATCCTTCTAAAGAAATTCTTCATTGTTTGGAGAAACTCGTGAAGGATCTAGCGCAACGAACGAAGAAAGAAATGATGAACTCAGAGAGAAAAGCTAAGCTGAAATATTTTTGTGTTTTGTGAAATAAAGAGAAATGGAGGCCTATATATAGGGAAAAGGGGAAGTGTTAGACTTCTCCTAAAACTCAATGTGTGATGGGAATATTCCCATCCCATAAGTGAGTTAGCCATGAGGATCACTTGGACTCGTGGGCTACCCCACGACCTCATTGCACAAGGCAAGCCCTAGCGGGCTTGCCTTTTACCGTAATCTTTGGCTTGTGGGCCTTCTCGCAAGCCCAAGCTTGCAGGCTTACGTGTAGCACAAATGCTATGCAGCCCACTCACACGTGGGGCTCCTCGCATGCTAGTGGCCCGCGAGCTTTTTAGTTCACCGGGCAGCTGCGCAGGCCCCATTCCAAACATCCCATGTTTGTTTAAAGCCCACTCGCAATAGGAAAATTTCCCTTACTCCTCTTTGTTCATTTTTCCCTATTTTTCTCTTTATTTTCTTTAATTATTAATTTGGTCCAACCAATTAATAATTCATCTAACGAATTCGACAAACAAATATTTTCGGCATAGACCTAGTCTAGAGGTTCTTTATTTTTCTGGTAAAGAACCAAAGTGTGTGCCTCACAGGATCCCAAAGTATTAAGCCACTAGAGGCTAACCTAAACTTAGCTTCCCATCTGGGAACCTTTAGGCTAAGTGTTATAAACCGATATGGAACCCGACAGCTCTAAATGATCAAATGGGCTTTCTCACAAAGGCGTATGATCCCCCGATACTTAGAACATCACGTGCTTCTGACTTGATCTGATTCTACCATAGTAACCAATGCAGCACACTCCTTCCATCTGGTTAAGTACCATCCAGTTTATTGAGCTCGGATTAAGTGTCAACTTATGTAATAGCCAAAGTTATCCTAGAATTAGACTTGTTCACGAAGAACACCACTCAAGCGTTATGTATCAAGATTTACTAGAAATCTATTATATCAATCTTATACTCTAATCAGAGTTTTATGAGTGTGTCACTTCAAGAGCGATGGATCCCATCTTGACTACTCGACTTACTAACATATGATCATCACTATACCCGTAATCACCCCGTATCATCCTGATCACCAAGGTATGAATAAGTATGACCCAAAGTATAGCAACTCCTATATAAGGTAACAAGTATCTCAAGTCTGAGGATACTTATACTGCTACTATAATAGGACATGACACCAACACATTAATATGGTTATTTTCGACTATCTATCTTATAGCGGTCTCCAATGTTATACCCAAATACATTCATGTGTTAACTCAAGGTACCATCTTCAACTCATGAGATCAGTTTCTTGGATCTAATCTAAGCAGTAAGCCTACACATGCCAGTCTTTCTGTTCCATTGATGTCCAGTCTCAATGAAACTATGACTAGGGATATTTAGACTATTCATAGTAACACGTATGTGCAGTTCTCACACCACATAGTTACCACTAGGTCCTAGCACTTTTACACTATGAAGTAGTCACGAACTTTGTCTTATCAATGCACATATATTTGATACTATACATATATGATAGTAGCGATATAGATAAATAAATTAAAAACACTAATAAGCAACAAAGATGCCTCGATTTTATTAATAATAGACTGAAACCGTTTGTACATTATAACTAATTAAGATATGCCATCGTAATTGCCTCTAGGGCATACATCATGTCTAACAATCTCCCACTTGCACTAGAGCCAATTAACCATGTGCTTCATACCATACTCATTAACATGCTTGTCATGTTTAACTTGAGTCAATGGCTTAGTTAGCCTATCCGCTAGATTCTGATCCATTGGGATGTATTCTAAATTTATATCTTTCCTGGCTACTATATATTGAATGAGATGGTACTTTTTGAGTACATGTCCATCTCTTTGATGAGACTGTGGTTCCTTTTCCAGAGCAATAGACCCATTGTTATCGCAATAGACTACTATCAGATTTACAATGTTGGACACCACAACGAGATCACCAATAAATCCCTTAAGTCGATAGCTTGCTTAACCACTTCTGAAGTAGCTCTATACTTAGATTCTGTGGTTGAATCGGTAGTCGTACCGTATTCGAAGTTTTTCCAAACAACTGCCCCTTCGTTCAACATAAACACATACCCTGACTAGGACTTATAATCTTCCTATCAGACTAAGAACTCGTGTTGGTGTATCCCTCCAAAGAGAGATCACTTTCTCCATATACTAAAAACATATCCTTAGTCATAGGTAAGTACTTAAGGATAGTATTAACTGCCACCCAGTGCTTCTCACCTAGTTTAAGTTGAAATCTGCTCATAACACTGAACGCATGTGAGACGTCAGGCCGAGTGCATACCATAACATACATGATGGATCCTATCACTGAGGTATAGGGTATTCCATTCATGTGCAGTCTCTCTTGTTGTGTTCTCGGACACTCAAATTTAGAAAGGTTAATCCTGTAAGATATTGGGAGATAATCCTTTGTTGACTGCTCAAGGTTAAATCTAGCCAAAACCTTATCAATGTATGTACTTTGCGAAAGACCTAGCAACCTTCTAGATCTATCTCGGTAGATCTTTATACCAAGTATAAAAGCTGCTTCTCCAAGGTCTTTCATGGAGAACTTCTTTAATAATAATGATTTAACTGTTTGAAGAAAAGGAATATCATTTCCTATCAATAATATGTCATCGGCATATAGTACAAGGAAAACGACCGCACTCCCACTAGCCATCTTATATACACGGGGCTCATTAGCGTTTGACACAAAACCAATTTCTCGTACTGTCTCATCAAACCTAATATTCCAACTCCTCGATGCTTACTTAAGTCCATAAATGGACTTTTGCAACTCGCATACCTTCAAGCCATCATTGGATGTAAAACCCTCGGGTTGTGCCATATACGCATCCTTGTGCTGATTCCCGTTAAGGAATGTTGTTTTCACATCCATCTTCCAAATCTCATAATCGTAAAGAGCAGTGATGGCAAGGAGTATACTGATAGACTTCAGCATTGCCACAGGTGAAAAGGTTTCATCATAGTCAATGCCTTCTTTTTTACTATAACCATTCGCAATCAGACTTGCATTATAGGTAACTATGTTACCGTCCATGTTTGTTTTCTTCTTGAAGACCCACTTGCATCCTATGGGCCTAATCCCACTTGGAGCATCAATCAAGCTCCAAACTTGATTTTTGTACATGGAGTCCATCTTCGACCTCATGGTTGCTAACCATTTATCAGATTCTGAGCCTTCCATTACCTCCTTGTAAGTCCTGGGCTCATCATCTTCCATAAGGAAGAGATGTACATCATAAGTGATGAGAAACCCGTATCTCTCTTAGGAGCGATTGGAGCCCAGCCTGACCTACACAATGTCGGTGTTATAGTAGGCTTTTCCATGCTTACACTACCTTGTGTAACAAGTGTAGGTATAATCTGTTGATTGTTTGTTTGAACTTCTTGAGTGCCTAACTAAAGATTGCTCCCACTAGCTTTCGCTAGTATAAGCTCCTTCTCGAGCATTTCTAGAAACAATGACTTTTTATTCCTTGGGATTAAAGAAGGTATACGCTATAGTCTCCTTAGGGTAACCTACAAACAGACACCTGTCAAACTTAACACCCAACTTATTTGAACTCCTCCTCCTCTTTACGTAAGCAGGACATCCCCAAACTCTCAGGTGAGAAAGAGCGGGTTTCTTATCATACCATAATTCATATGGAGTTTGATCAACTGATTTAGAGGGCACTCTATGCTCTCAAGTGCAAAACCCCAAAAGGATCCGCTGAGTTCTACTTGGCTCATCATGGACTAAACCATATCGAGTAGGGTTCGATTTCTCATTTCTAACACTCCATTATGTTGGGTTGTATAAGGAGGTGTCCACTAGGATAAAATACCATTATCCCTTAGATAATCCTAAAACTCTTGGCTTAAGTATTCACCACATCGATCAGATCGAAGGGTCTTAATACTTTTACCAAGCCGTTTCTCTACTTCGGTTTTGAACTCTTTAAATTTCTCAAAACTCTCAGACCTTTTCCTCATAAGGTACAAATAACCATGTCGCGAGTAATCATCGGTAACGGTTATGAAGTAGATGAAACCCTCATGTGTCTTAACACTCATTGGACCACATACATTGGAATGTATTATTTCCAAAGTACTAGTGACACATTGTCTCTTTCCTTAAAAAAGGTATCTTAGTCATCTTCCCCTTTAAACAAGGTTCGTACGCACCATAGGATTCACATTCCATTGGGCCCAAGTCTCCACATTTGTGTAACTTGGTTAAGCGAGTCTCATTTATATAGCCTAAACAACAATTCCATAAGTATAAGGTTTTCTCATTATCCAATCTTGATTTATTAACAATGTTCATGTTTAGAATTTCAGTTTTAGTATATAGAACATAAATGTCATCAACATATATTCCACAAGCATAAAGAACATTATCATGTCGAAGTTGACATTTATTATTAGAAAATAAAATTTCAAATCCTTCTATTGTTAAACGTGCAATAGAAATAATATTCTTAGTGATAGTAGGAATATAATAGGAATTGTTAAAAACTAAAACGTAGGCCACTAGGAAAACAAATGCTATATGTCCCTACAACTATTGCAGCAATCCGTGCTCCATTTTCAACTCTTAGGTCCATTTCCCCTTTTTGCAAGCCTCCTACTATTCCTCAATCCCTACATAGAAGTACAGATATGAGTACCACAACAAGTAACTAATACCCAAGTAGACTAATAGGGAACTGAAGAGAAACTCTCTATCATGAACATACTTGAAGTAGATGCCTCACTTGGCCTCTTCTTCACTTGTTCAGAAATCAGAGCTTTGTAATCACGTTTCTAGTGTCCGGGTATTCCGCACACGAAACATATTCCTTTGGGCTTCTCCTTTTCAATAACCACATTTTTTACCTGCCTATTAATGGTTTTTAAACCTTTACCTTTGATGCAAGCTCTACTTGCCAAGGTACTTGTTCCTCTAGCCCTTAGACCTTCTTCAAAACTTCTAAGTTTCTTGATAAACTTAGATGTCATGTTGGTGTTCCTTGACATATGATAATATTTCACAAAAGGTGAATATTTATCAGATAGACTTTTGATCATAAGTAGTATGTCATGGTTGGAATATATATTGATTCCTATCTGAGCCAATCTCCTTGAATACTCTAAGTATTCTATGCATCCCTTAGTGGCCAGGATCGCATAATCTCTCCCAGAGTTATAAAGGTGTGAGCGAGCGACACGGAGTGATGGGCCGAGAGAGCACGATTTCAAACGCGCGATCCACCAGAGAGTTTATATGAAAAAGGCACCGGGTTATGGAACCCAGGAAAGGTTGAAAGATATAGCGAAAACGTTTTTAGATTGGTTCAAACCCGAATCCACCATCTCTTAGTGTGGAGTCGCCACCTAGATTAGCTCTTTCCAGGAATCAGAGTCCTGTGAGGCTTAAAGTTCGGGGAATGGCCCACTTAGACACAGAGATTCAGATCCGGGATAAGTTACTTATTGCTTATGTGATCACACTATATTACATCTATAGAAAACCATATTTTCTTAATTGTGCATATTCACACTTAGGTCATTTTTTGAGTTTGTAATGATCTAACGCACATGCGGAAAGTAGTAAACCATCCATAAAGCATTAAATAAATGCAGAAAGTAAATGCGGAAAAGTAAATATTACAAAAATTACAAAAATCAGGGGATGCAACTGCCCGCTAACTTATTAATTACATTTTCCGTAATAATATATGCAATACCTGAAGGAAAATAAATCCTAGGCAAACATCTAACCTGCATCCACAAAGGTTAGCACGAACTACGGCTCATATGTTCAATTTGATTTTAGCGAGGCCCGTGTGGCCAGTTAAAACATCGACGGTTTAAAGTTGTTATTTTAAATAAAAATAGTTCATTTTTATTTATACGTATGTTGATCAATTTTATTAGTGAAAATGATCGCATGGCATAAGGTGAGGTCTGTTATCCGGGAATAATTTTAATTCCCTTTGTTGGGGTATTCTAATATAAAAATTAAAAAGAAATAAAAGATGAAGAAGAGAATTTCAACATTTACAATAATAACGAATAAAAATAATTCCTAGGTCCACAAATAAAAATCAGAAAGAGATGAAGCAGATGAAAGCACGAAATTCGCAATTCTAGGAACTCAAAGGCTTACCTTTTCGGTATGAATCCACTTTGACGTATCCGTTTAATCCCCGAGAGCTTTCCTCGTTCATTTTGGTTTTGTTATGATTTAATTGGAAAATAAATATTTATTTATCCAAAAAGATAATCAGACTCGGGTTCTAAATTTTTTTAGACCCGAGAATATCTGAGGATTTAAGAACAAATTTGATTTTAAGATGAAGAAATTTAGGATCCAAATGTATTTTAGATCCAAGAAAATATTAGAAGAAATGAAGAAATTATTGTTTGTAGTGTTTTTTAGTGGAAATCAGATTTTTTTCTCTGAAATTTTGAGCCACCTTCAATCTAAAAATGTCCAACTATTTATAGGAAAATCCTGAAAATCCAAAAAAGGTAGGTTTTTCCAGCGAGGAGGCTCGCCAGAGCAAGTCTGGCGAGGCTCCTCGTTAAGACTATGGTGAGCTCGCCAGAGTCTCTGGTGAGGTATGCCTCCCAAAGTTTGGCGAAGCAGCCTCGCCGAAGCCTTTTGGTGAGGATTGCCTCGCCCACCTTTGGAGATGTAGGCCCCCCGATTTTGGTTTCTACGGTGTTTTCAGATTTTTTTATGTATTTTCATATTTTTTAATTAATTTCTGAATTAAAGGAAAAAAATTAGAAAAGTCCTTTTAAATTCAGAAACGAGGAAGACTCCCATTTGAAGATCATTGAACGGTCGAAAATTATGTGATTTGAGGATAAATATCCTGAAAAGCTGTCATCATTGAACGCGCAAGCTAGTACAAAATCCCATGCTCACAGCTACCCCTCGTGTGATCTTGCTAGTTGTATAACTAGTATGATCACATGAAAAGAGCGTAGGGATAGAGAGAATACCTGACCGGTGTGGTTGGTGACTTCTTGTTCCCAATTGGTGATAACATAGGGTTATCTGTTTCTTTCTTCAGGATCTCTTAGGTACTTGGTGCCCCTTGTGAGCGGGTCGACCATTTCTCTCTGTGGCGTCCCTTTAGTGGTTGGCAACCTTTTCATTCTTCGACTGCAATTATCATGTGCCTCTTGGAACGATTGGAGATAGGTGCCTGAATTTGTTTTAAAGGTGATCTTGAATTTCTTTAGTAGGATGTTGACTTGTTATCTATGGCAAATCAAGAAAACAATGTTAATAAATATTTCATGATGAATGTTTTGATTATTTGATTGAGTTTATGCGAAGCAAAAATTTTTGCCCCTTCAATCAAAAATTAAAACATTGAGGAATAAATGAATTAAATGAGTTTGAGGAATATTGGGGATATCCCATGCATCGTTCCATAGTGTTAGGAGGCTCTCATTGTGAAATAGTAAAATAAAAATAAATTGGTGGGGCCCACTTATTTACTTTATAAATAGGGCTCTTCCTTCTTTATTTCTTCACTTTTCATAATCTTCCTCTCTCTCTAAACTCCCTCGCTCTCCCTTCTCTCTAGTAAACATGTTGTCGAAGGTTGCTGGCAGGGTACCCCGCTTCACCTCTAGCCTCACTCCCCAGCCTACTGATGATCCTAGTATATTTTCTATCTATATTGATGCTGCATACGACTTTGCTGCTAGCGACACTATGCTGGGGTTTACTTTTACTTCCCCCATAGAGACTTTGGATCCTGATTTTCCAGCTTAGCCTCACCTTTCCTGGATCGAGGTATTTGCTAAAAACATTTTTATTTACCGTTTTTAATGCGACTTTATCCTATTTAGGAATTAGTCGCAAAATTTTAGCCTAGAAAAAGTTTTAAAAAAAGATGAATTTTAGGTCCGCCGAAAATTTTTCCTGCAGAGGTAAAGAAAATCCGCCAAGGGCCTGTACCCTCGCCAAACTCTCTGGGGAGGGTACCTTAGGACCCTCGCCAAAGTCTCTAGCGAGGGTCCTTAGGGTCCCTCGCCAAAAACGCCTGGAGCGGCCCCGAGGGCTCATCGGATTTTTTTCCAACGGTGCCTCTCTGGGCCTCCGTCGCTCCTCTACATAATCTTTGTGTATATTTTATTTATTTATTATTAAAGAAAAGTAGATGAAAAAAAGATTGGAAAATAATTAAAACTTGGAGTCCAAACATCTTTTGGATCCAAATATCTTTGAAGAAAATATTTTTCCAAAAGATAATCAGACACAGGTTCTAAATTTGTTTTAGACCCGAGAATATCTGAGGATTGTATTGAGAAATGTAACAAGAAGAAAGATTTGAAAATAATAAAATTCGAGATCCAAATATGTTTTGGATCTAAATTATTTAAGAGAAATTGAAAGAAAATATTTTTTGTGTTTTTCTCGCAATTTTTGCGTTTAATTACAAAATGCGTATTATTTGATTTTGTTTGCAGTCCCCCACACTTCATCCTACGGGTGGATATTCTACTATCCAGGCGTGGTATCGTCACGCTTCTCTCACCCAAAGCTCGTTCAGGCCATCAAGGCCACGTGGTTCGGTCCTCTGGCCCGATCCTTTCAGCCTACATTATTACCGTATGCGACATCGGTTGCGCTTGCTCAAAGGTAGTACGACATTTCGCACACCTTCCATCTTCCGATCGGGGAGATTACCATCACTCCCTCTGATATCGTGGTGATCACCGATCTATCTTGGACTAGTATTGTGATTCGATTCGACACCTTCTTGGAGCGGTTCTTTAAGGTTCCCACCGCTTGTCATCGTGTTAGAGACCTGCTTGGTGTTGACCCCAAAAGCTGGGCATTGAGTTACAGTGTGTTGTTTGATTACTGGATGGGTCAAGAGTCTATTTCCGAGGTCAAGGTTCCACTGTACGCTCGTTCATTTTTTTCCACCTTATTGAGTGTGACATTTTTCCCAGTCTCGAACAGCGAGATCAACTATGGGTTAATCAAGCCGTTAGTGGACTTGGAAGGAGTTAGTGGCCTTAACTGGCCAAGGGCGATCTTAGTGCAGACTCATTTTATCCTTGACTTGGTTGTTTGGGGTCGTTTGCTGGCGCTGCATTGCAGCTCCATGGTTCTTTAGGTATTGTTTGCTTACTTTGTGATTTGTGTACGTCGGTTATTCATTGATTAACCTTAATTGACCCCTTTATTTTGTAGGCATGTGCTTTCTTTCATCGGTTCCTCCCCGTCCCGTAGTTTACGATGCTCCGGAGGGTGCTCTGTGTATGGCCCAAATCTGCTCGTCTTTCGAGGATGCTTTGGATTTTGCTAGTTACTATTAGCATCTTTGTGGGCTGACCCTTGAGCAGGTGATGGACCTCATTTCAATGGATATGATCACCTTTTTGTCTTTAAACTTATTCTGCCTTTGTTGTTCTTTCTTTTCAGGTGGAGCATAACCCATGGAGGGGTCTCCCAAGCTATCATATGGCGAAGGAGATCCGGTGAGACGTGGACCGCCATCTCTTAATCCTTGAGGGGCCTAGGACCCATGAGTGGTACCTGGGTGAGCGAATTCAGATATGGTCGACTAAGCTAGTATCTGATAGGCGCATTCCGCCTACGCCTCCCACCGGAATGTTTTAGGCTCACTTGGTGATCACTGATCCTGAGGAGTGGTAGTTGTTTTTGAGGAGTATGGCGTGAGACTCTCAAGACAACATGGTGACTATGAGGCCTTCATTCGAGAGAGGCTACTCCCACTTCACCCGCTAACTCAGCCCGAGGAGGAGCTACCCTCTCCTCGAGTTAGGGGTCAGAGAGTTGATGGTGGTTCTGGTACGGGTGCTAATGGCACTAGTGTGGGATGCTGGGTATGAAATGTGCTAACTGTTTTATCCATGTTGATCCTGTTTCTGACTGTTTGTCTGTCTTTGTAGGAATTTGCCCGAAAGAGGGTTCGTGAGCCTGATTTGAATGCTACGGCCGGGGGGGCGAGCACATCTTCCTCGTGCTTTGTTGAAGGACCACTTTCTACTTGGTGAGCTCCATGAGGACCTCGCGGTAGGTGCCTCTTCCCCCGAGCTACCATACGTTGGCCTACGACCCTTCCGACACTACTCACGTGAGTTTTAGATTGAAAGAGATTTATGGGGACGTCTTAACGTTCGTTTACTCACTCCCATTCTTTTGCAGGTCGTATGTGAGGAGATGGATAGAGTGGCCCGGCATTCCCTTGCGCTGAGGGACATGATGCTTTCACAGGATGGGATCACCCAGGTATGTTGCTTTTCTCGACCTGTCATATGCGATGCATGAAATGTCATGTTTTTATGTACATGTATATGATTTTCGTGGTATGTTTTATGATTGTAGGATATGGTGGCAAGGAGTGATGAGTTTGAGTGGCTCTACCAGGAGCTTGACAATCATTTCTAGTCGCTGGATATTAGCCATCAGGGTCTAGATGCTCGTTATCATATCCTTCAGGTTAGCCACCAAGAGCTAGGAGTTCGTTATCAGGGTTTGGAGGCTCGTTACCAGAGTTTGGAGGCTAGTCACCAGAGTTTGGAGGCTCACCATCAAAGCTTGGAGGCCTAGTATCAGGAGTTGGTGCGGTAGAATGCCGCGGCATAGCAGGCTCGAGCAGATGCGTGGGCATCCACCTTGGGTTTTCCCTAGCCTCATACATTTGATCTCGATTCCTTGCTTGAGGATCCTGATGGTGGACCGCTCCTTACTCCAGATTGGGATGCCAATTATCTTCATGCTCCCTAACCTCCTCCCGTGTCTGGATCCGTGGATGGTGCTTCCAAGAGACTAGGTCTTGAGGATTTTAGATATGTACCATGATGCCCCGAGATCCGGTGGGTGGAGATAACGTGTAGGCGACGCATGCTTAGGAGTTCCCATTTAGCTTTTAGTTTTCCACTTTTTCGAAACAGACTTTTTTAGATAGCTCTATCTTATAAAATCTCTAAAAACTTCGGATTTATGAAAGAGAAGAGGATTTTGGCCGTTGCGTACCAAATCCTCACATGTAGTGTTTTATTTTATGAATATACTTGCTTGTTTGTGAATGTTTTTTGTATATGAATGAATGTTAATGCTAATATATGTGGTTAATGTGTGTAGGCAACACCGGTCTTGAGGGATTTCCTTTAGCTCTTTTCCTTTCTGAT
Organism: Euphorbia schlechtendalii; assembly: GCA_949673415.1. Taxonomy (NCBI): domain Eukaryota; kingdom Viridiplantae; phylum Streptophyta; class Magnoliopsida; order Malpighiales; family Euphorbiaceae; genus Euphorbia; species Euphorbia schlechtendalii. The sequence goes on along the minus strand of CATIWQ010189389.1, from coordinate 15,805 downwards.
GTCGACTCATAATGAGAGCCTTAGGGTCTTTCTCTGCACCGTTTGGGGACCTGATTGGTGGAGGATTGAGAGCTTTGGTATGCGGGGTCATCAATACCTTGCTTCCAGGCCTGTGCTACTTTGAAGTTCTAGGATCCTGCCACTCACATCTTTCATTTTGCTGACTTCGAGTTTTGACCCTTAGTATGCTATCCTGGGGTTTCCTTTTTCGAAGGAGTTGACGCTAGTGTCCCCTGCGAGACTTTCCTTCACCTTTCCTTTTTTCCAGTTTGGGGGTGAAGATAAGCTGAAGGGTTTATGGAACCTGGAGTCTAGTGAGCACTTTTTATCAACTCCCCTTGATGTTGGTGGCTTCTGGGTTGATACTATACTTAGCTGGTGTGAGACTACGCCTAGCACTCATCTAGCATGGTCTTCGATGGTGTCTTTACTTCTTCTGGTAGAGTTTGTTTGTGGGGTTGGAGCGATTGCCCCTTTTCACTTGTTATAGGTCATTGACCCACTCTCCACAGGCCTTTCCCCTGCGACTTTAGCCTTGGCTGAGAGTCTGGTTCACTTAGACGCTGCTTTGGTGAACCTGGACTTAGCAGGAGACCATTTTGCCTTGCTCGAGGTAATTTTCTTCTCTTACCACTTTCTTTGGTGATTTTCATTATTTGTTTAAACAAATGAATTAATGTAGGTATGGTTGTTAGAGAAGCTTCGCTTGATTGCTGATCCGCGCTTAGGGAAGACGCGTTACCTCCCTTCGCATTATGGTCCTCGAGGCTTCACTAGGAAGGACCATCGCACGCTGAGTGAGGGCGCTTGGGTTGAGATTATGGGCTCCTATTAAGATTCTAAGATTCACTAGCTTAGCCCTTGGCTGGAGATTTTGTTCGTGGTTACTGACATCCATGATTCCGACGTTTTACTGATGGGGTTGTTTGGCATCACATCCAATTCCCATTCTTGTCTGTGCAGGCAGTACAGGCGTCAGCAATGGGTCCCTCAATCTCTATGCTCGATCCATTTCCACAACTTCGGTCCTGACACACCTGATGCGATACAGAGGCTTTGGGCACATGCTCGAGTTGTTATACTGGATTACACTACCCCAGAGACCATAGATACTAACGAGTTCTACCGTGGATGGTTTGGTGAGATCAAGGTTCTCCCCGATGCTGATCAACACTTTATGGTGTCTCGTGAGTGGGAGAGGGATGAAGATGGTTTGGACCCCCTTCCTCATACTTCGAGGAAGCGTGCACGGTGGAATGACTGGCACCCTTAGATCTTATTTGTTTTTACCATTTGTTTTCTGACCTTTGTTTTTAGCTTATTCTTGGATTGCTTTTGACATTATGGAATTTTATCGAAGCTTTGTTCACTCTTGATATTCTGTATGTGCACATTCACACACCATAAACATACATCTTTGCAAACATAATACATTTTATTAAACGTCTTTAAAAAGGGTACAAGTTTTCTAATGATTTGTGTCCTATCGCTAGTTAGCCTAGAGCAGTTTTTCTAACTTACGATCCCTCTATTCCCCACAGTATCCTAGCTTTTGCCTGAGCCGCCCTTCATAGGTTTTCAACTCAGCAGACATTTCTGGCTCTTGCACAAGAATGGTCCTAAATGTTGCCCAGGTGGCCAATTGCCATCTAGCGGATAAGTTTCTCTTTTTTCCTTTTTTAGTGTACTGCTTTTGTAGATTTTCACACGTGGTAGCACTTGAGCTTATCTTGATTGACCTGATTGAAAAACTCATTTCCATCCATGTCCATGATCGTGACAGCTCCTTTACTCAAAATTTTCTTTATTACATAAGGGCCTTCCTAGTTTGGGTGAAACTTTCCCCGTTGGTCCACATTTGAGGGTCTCATTTGTTTCAGAACCAAGTCTCCTACTTTTAACGGTTGGCTTCTGGCCCTAGCTCGACTATTGCATACCCTAGCCATGCATTATTGGTACATCTGCAAATGATCCAATGCCTTCAGCCGCTGTTCATCAATCATGTTCAACTGTTCAAATCTGGCCTTTGCCCATTCTAACTCCTCTAACCTCGCCACTAGTGCTACTCGAAGTGATTTCACTTCCATTTCAACCTATAAAACTGCTTACATCAAATACACTAACAAGAAAGGGGTTTAATTGGTGGGAGTTTTGACACTTGTTTTATATCCCCATACTGCAAATGGTAACTTATCAGCCTAGTCCTTGTAGGGAACAACCATCTTGCTCAAGATTTTCTTAATCGACTTGTTGGCTGCTTCTACTGCTCCATTAGCTCGTGGCCTGTATGGTGATGAGCGATGGTGCTTGATCCCATATTTTTTCATTAGGTCTGATGTAGCTCCTTGGAATTGAACCCCATTATCTAACACTATGTGATGTGGGATACCATATTGGGTGAATATATGCTTTTCTATGAACTTGGCCATCTTCTTAGCGTTGATGTTGGTGTAAGATTCAGCTTCCACCCATTTTGAAAAGTAGTCGACTGATACTACAATGAAGCGATGTCCATTAGTCGAGCTTGGTCGAATCTCGCCAATAACGTCGATGCCCCACACTGAGAGTGGCCAAGGAGTAGATAAGCTATGAAGTTCGAATGGGGGTAGATGACTGATATCATCGTAAATCTGGCACTCGTGGCACTTTCGTACTTCCGATACATAGTCTATGACCATTGTTGTCTAATAATACCCTTGGCATTGTATTTTCTTAGCCAATGCTATCCCATTCATGTGTGGACCATAATCTCCCGCATGCATTTGTCTCATTATCAACAATGCCTCCTATTCTATGAGACATCTCTACACCATCCCTTCTGATGTTTGTTTGAACAGGTCCCCTTTTACTAGACGAAACTGAGTCGCTAGCCGCTATAATGAGGTTCTTTCAGAGTCTGTTGCGCCTTCTGGGTATTCCCCGATCTTCAAAAATTTAATGATATAGAAGGACCAATTCCCGATAACTTATTGATCCTATGTTTCCACTATCTGATAGTAGAAGGGTTCTTTGGCCGTTTGTAGTACAATGGGTTTGATTGACTGAGTTCTAGGGCATTCACACATCAATGCTAGTGTAGCGAGTGCATCTGCCATTTGGTTTTCATCCTTGGGTACGTGTTTGAAGATGCATTTGGAAAATTTTTGTGAGATTTTCCATACTGCTTCCACGTAAGCCTGGGTACGTGATTCTTCTCTTATTTCCCAATCGCCAATGACTTCTTTTATAACTAGAGCTGAGTCTCCAACCACTGATACTTCTCTAGCCGGTGCCTTTCGAAGTGCCTCTAACCCAAACAAGCAAGCCTCATATTCTTCCTCGTTGTTTGTTACTGGGAATTCCAATCATTTGGAAAGGGGTATAACTTCATTTTGTTGTGTTATCAATACAACACCTAAGCCGGCTTCGTTTCTGTTCATTGCACTATCAAAGAACATTTTCCACTCTGCACCTATATCCTCTATCAATGCTAGTTGCTCATCTGGAAATTCTAGATTTTCAACATAATCAGAGTCCAAGGGTTGATTTGCTAAAAATTCAACTCATCCCTTAATGACTTTTTTGGTCACATATTCAATGTCAAATTCAGATAATAGCAATAACCATCGTGAGATTTTTCCAGCTAGTGTTGGTGACTGGCACAAGTACTTCATCGGGTCTATCTTCACAACAGCTTTTATATGATAAGATCGGAAGTAATGGCCCAGCTTCTTTGTCAACCAAACCATCATTGTTCAAATTTTCTCTACCAATGTGTAGCGCGACTCATACTCGAGTAATTTCTTGCTCAAGTAGTAGATTATATGTTCACTTCTATCTACGTGTTCTTGCACAAGCATAGCTCCTACAGATGATTCCTCAATTGCTATGTATAGGATTAGGGGCTTTCCAGGCTCTAGTGGGCAGAGGATGGGTGGGATTAACAAGTATTGTTTGATTTTATCTAACGCTACCTGACACTGGTCGTTCTAAACTACTGGTTGGTCCTTTCGTAGTAGTTTGAAGATTAGCTTGCAGATGGTAGTGAGTTTGGCGATAAATATGCTTACATACTGTAGAGACCCCAAGAAAGATCGGACTTCTTTCTCAGTTTTCAACGCGGGCATATCCCTAATGGCTTTGCTTTTATCAAGATCCATCTCAATTCCTTTTTTTCTGACTATATGCCCCAGGAGTTTTCCTGATGTGACCCCAAATACGCACTTTTTCGAGTTCAAGCGTAGATTGTATTTCTCAATTCTGGTGAGAAACTTGTCTAGGATAACTGGATGTCCCTCTCTGGTGTTGGATTTCACAAGCATGTCATCAACATAAAATTCCACTTCCTTATGGATCATATCATGAAGGAGAGTTGTGATGGAACACAGATATGTTGCACCAGCATTTTTCAAACCAAACGGCATTACCTTGTAGTAGTATATGCCCCATTCAGTGATGAATAATATCTTGATCTTGTTAGTTATAGCCATCAGTATCTGGTTATAGCTTGAGAAGCCATCCATGAAGGAATACATAGCTACCCTTGATGCGCTGTCGACCAGTACATAGATGTGGGGTAGGGGGAAATCATCCTTTGGGGAGGCCTTGTTCAGATCCCTGAAATCCACATAGACTCTGACCTTGCCATCCTTCTTTGCTACTGGGACTATGTTGGCTAGCCACGTCGAGTATTCAACCACTTCTAAGAATTTAACTTCAATCTGCTTTGCCAGTTCAGCCTTGAACTTTTTTGGCCATTCAGACCTTAAGCGATGCAGTTTCTATTTTACTGGCTTGATTTGAGGGTCAGTTGGGATGTGATGCTCCTATTTTCCTATCTACTCTGGGCATGTCTTCGTATGACCAAGAAAACACTGCCATGTGATGTTTAAGTACATTCGTGATCTCTTGTTTTTCTTCAGAAGTCAAATAATTGGAAATTGTCACCATTTTTGGTGACTCATTTTTACCCAAGTTATGCGTATGATTATATGAATGCATGGTGCCATCAGGCAGACTATCAAACAAGTAAGCAAAATTGTCATATTTCATTGAATAAGCCTCGTAGGCAAAATTGTCAAAACATCAGAAATATTCATTATTACATCCTCAATTTCCTCCTCCACATGCAGAGGGGCTTCATTTACTGCCGCAGGTGTGTTAGAGGCAAGTTCAGCTTTGAGGGTGGCTTGTACCAGCTTTTTGGTGAGGAGCTTGACAATGCTTGGTATATCCTGGTCTCGTGCATTGCCCTTCTTCATTAGTTTGTTAACAACCTTAGTGAAAGCCGTCATTGCATCTTCCAGTACTCCACCTTTTTTAGATTCCTCAGTCAGGGTTATTGTCAGGATTGGTTTCTCTTCCAGTTCAGCATCAACAGGGGACTCAATCAGCTTGCAAATTGTGAAGTCCCTTGACCTCCTCCCTATTCAAGACTGTCCGTTACGGTTCTCCCAGATATACCCTGCTACCTTCGGCCTCACAAATGTTAACCATGTTACAAAACATGGGTCACTTGTGCTTGTACATTTTCATGCTCGAGGTGAAGCCCAAGCCCAATCTAGGTGTGACTAGGATAGGATCGATGGCACTGATAATCCCTTGATGATGTTTTCCTAGTCCTTTTCTAGGGATGAAACCCTGCTTCTTCATCTGAGCTCTCAGGCTTCCGGGGAAGAAACGATATCCCTTTAGAGTTCTACGCCCCTTCTTCTTTCCTTCAGTGGCCATTGCCACCCTTAGCCCTTACATTGTTCTCTCCTCAAATGTAGCTACCGCCATCATTGACTCCTCATCTGCCTCGATCGTTATCGGCCTCCCCTTATGGATAAGCTTTATTTTCTGATGCAGAGTGGAAGGGACCGCCCCTATCGCGTGAATCCATGGCTTACCCAGAAGTAGCGAGTAAGTTACTAGAATTTCTAGTATAGTAAATTTCACATTGGAGGTCACTCCTCCAGTGGTGACCTCTGCTTCAAAAGTGCTTACCAGCCCCTCTTCGAATCATCATAGGCTTTGATCACTTTGTCTGATTTGGCCAGCATATCCTCCCTTAGCCCTAGATGAGGTAGGACCATAAGAGGACAGAGATTGAGGGCTAAGCCATCATCTACCATTACACATGGTATTGCCAGATCAAAAATTTGAACCCTGATAAATAGGGCCCGATTGTGCAACCCTAGCTCCTGTGGAAGTTTGAATTATCAAAAGTTATAGATGGCATTTGAGGGGGACCAATTCTTTCCCCGATGGTAGTGCACATCTCGATTACTGAGGTTGTAGGCGTAGTAGGCATTTCTATCAACCTCTTGACCAGGCCCATCCTGTGCTTCTAGGATTTCTCAAGCAGCCTCCAGATACTGTATTTTGCTTGAGTCCCTTTCAACTGATTCACCAAAGGGTCTATATCTAGCATGTCTTCATCTACCTTCGGGGGTAGAGGTGGCTCAGGTTGTTCCCTTGTAATTTCCTCAGGATTGGAGTCATTAAGTTGTACCACCTCTTCCCTTCGAAAAACTCGACCACTCTGGGTAACCCTTAGCACTCCATCCTCCATCACCCTCATTTTAGTAGAATTTACCCAAGGGTACTGGTCATATACATCTTGGCCGCGTCACCCCTTCAACTTGTAAGAATCCAAGTTTATAGGTTTCTTCCCTCCTTGGATGGTCTCTCCATCGACTAATGTTCCTTCTTAAATCTTCCTCTTCCTTCTTGACTTAGGGATATATGCATTGAGATCAATGGGCACCCTTGCTAGCTTTTTCCCAGATTCTTCTTTCATTATGTCCCTTCGAGGTTCAGACCCTTCTGAAGAGAATACTTCTATGAATGAATCTTCTTCTATCCCTTCTCCTTCACCCACCACTATATTTACCCACGGGTTGGATCTGGATAGCATCGCCAGTACAGAATTAGTGGGTATCCCCGACCCCACTGCAAGGACACGTGGTGTAGGCGGTGAGTGATTCCCCCTCTCTTTGTTTACAAGCGATTAGATCCCGCATACTTAGTTTTGGGGGTTCTAGAAATGTAAACTCCGTTTGGAACTCCGCCATGATATAGTTCCAATTGCTCTTAGTCTCAACCGACTGCATGTCATACCATTGACTCCCTACCCCTACTAGCGAGCACGGAAATAGTGTTGCTATCATGTTTTGTGAAAGTCCCTATGCTCGACATAGGGTATAAAACTTGGATAGATGAGATAAAAGCACGTCATTCCCATTAAAAACTGACATCCGGCCAAACTAAAACTGGCCCGTGGGACCTCCTCCCTTTCTCTAATCACCCGATTACTTGAGTGGGACTTAAGGATTTCCATCATGTCATTTCAGTCCATTCCTGACTCGATCACCATAACATACTATTCTCCCTTGCTGACCGATGCTTCTCCTGATAGTTCCCTCCCTACACGAAGCGATGTAGGTTTTTGGCCAATAAATACCGACATTCCAGCAAGGTTAATCTCTGAAGTCCTGATCTCGCCTCCAAACCCATGACAACTCAACTCCTCCTCTAGCATTTTCAAAACAAGATTAGGATCCCTTCCTGATCTAATCATCATCACAAACTCCCCAAGCCCTTCCGATACACACGTCAAGATCGTTTCCTCCTCTAGCCCAGAGTTGATCATCCCTGCTTTTGCCTCAAAATTTGGCAAAGGATTGTTCTTCGTACTTCACTTAAGTGCAGGCTCGTGGATGATCTTATTAGCTACTAACTTCTGGATAGCCTTCAGAAGTTCTTTGCAGTTGTTTGTACGATGCCTGATAGCTACATGGTAATGGTAGTAATTGTTTTTCTCCTCGGGGCTTAGGAGGGACATGTTTCTTTAGGCTCTCTAACGGATTCAGTTCCCACAATTTAGTGAACAGGAACCCAAAATTAGCAGTTTATGGGGAGATTCCATGGTACTCCTCTTTCTGTAGTTTGACAGCAGCCACCTTCTCCTCATGCACTAGTTGCACTGCTACCTGCTTTGCTTTCACCTGCACCGGGTTGGAGTCGTTCTTCCTGTAATACGATTTAGTAGCCTGCTACACCATTTCTGCCTCTATTGCATCAAACTGTACTATCTTCTCAGCTCGAATAAACACTTCTTGGTAACTTTGGAAGGTGTCTGGCCCAAGTCTTTTCCGATAGGATGGCAGTGCACCATCCAGGAGCTTTACGATCATCTTCGGCAAGGTCAAGCGAGACTGTAAACGTATTTGCGTGGCCATCCAACTTTCAAAGTAAGGCTTGAAGCTCTCCCCCTGTTTTTGCCTCATTGCCTCCAAATTCTACATAGTGGTAACCATCAAAGTATTGAAACTATAGTGGTCTACCATCGCTTGGGACAAACATCCCCAGTCATAGGCTATGTCTAGTGGTAGATGACTGTATCACTCATTTATAGGGCTTCCCAATGTAACGATGAACAATTTGGCCATTATACAATCACTGATCCTTAGGGCCTTCATCACATTTTGATAATGTGCAATATGTGCACGAGGATCCGTGTTGCTTGTGTATTTTTCAAACCAGGGCATAATAAAAGTTGGAGGTAGAGTATCCTCATCTCCGGTTACTGACTGTGTACCTTTACCCCTGTGTCATGAGCCCTTCGTGAATGGCTAAAAACTGTCACCATAATTCAGCCATTCCAGGTTGTTAGAGAATACTACTCGGGGTCCTCGAGAACCCATCATATTGTGTGCCCAAGTTGTACTGTCCTGGTCCCTGGAACATCTAAGATGGTGCACCCCAGCTTGGCACCATAGGCTGAGCAAAGGGGATTAAGTTGGAAGAGGGTCTGATCTCAGGCAGACCCATCGTTCTAGGAGCTAATGAAGCTTGCCCGGGTTGACCCGGGAAAAACTGCCCCCTAATCTGTGTCCATGAAGTAAATTAAAACACCGTTTAGCTAACTTGTGGCTAGCCCTACCCCGACCCAAACTGATAGTAAGTTAGAATGACTATTCCAGTAGTAGGGAATACTACAGCAGACGACGATGGTCCTCCCAACAGAGGTGTGCCACCCATGCTCAAGCTAGGTCCTCCCTCATTTGCCCTCTGTTTGGGCTACCCCACCCTAGTATGGTGGTTGATGATTGATGCAAATTGGTCACTATTAGCAAAGGCATTCATTACTGTGGCAATCTCGGCACTCACCGATGATTGATTCAGTTGCGGGTTCTATCTTGCCCCGAAATTCTACTCTTCTACAACATTTTCCTCATGCTAGTTGGCCATGTTATTGAGACTGCGCGGGGTACTGTGTTCTGAATTTGAGCTTTCACTGGAGTCTATGTACGGGATTCCCTCTTGGTGAGCCATGGTTGGAGAGATACAAATTAACCAGCTAGAAGCCCTATTCCAAGCCTTTCAGTAGACAGGCTTTTTCTTGGTTGAAATACACAAGGAGATGGTTAGGGAATGCATGTAAAATCATGATGCGTGATTGATGCATGAAATGTTTAATGTTATGGCTACGAACAAAAGGGTTAGCGTGCTATGATGCAAGATAAAATTCATTCAAAATAAAGCAGAATTGTTAGTCCATGTGATGAGTGAAGGTCCATTGGTTTTGAGATCTATACTCTATCCTTAGGACAATGTGAAAGGTAGTGATGTAATGAAGTAACCTAACTACCTGTGTGGTGATAAGTCAAAAGTTCAAGAACTAAAGTTAGTTCTCTTTATTTTCGGTTGAGTGGTGTGACATGCCCTAACTAAAAGTGATCCAAAAATATATGGAAATAACTACTGTATGTAACATATAGATGAATGTTTTGGTTCTTTTGTCCCTTTGGGACAAGGTCTTGGATGTTAGTGGACATCATCACAAAAGGTATGTAGTGATGCATGAGTATTTTGGGTGAATAGTAAGGTTTTTTTAGGTAAGTTTGCCCCATGTGGGCTTAGGTTAGGACATCAACTGGGATATCCTTAAATATGGTTTGTGTTCATAATCGGATGCCAAATGGGTATCGCACAAGGATTTGGGTAGGTTTGTCTTAAGAATCGGATGGTATGTGGACATAGCGCTAAAACATGGGTGAGTGATGCTACATAATTCTAACTGGTTTCATTTTATTCGAAGGTGACACGATCTCAAGTGTCAACTAAATCCTAAGCATGAGTGACATCAGATCTTATTTAACATCATGAGTGTATGCGTTCAAGTGTCTACATTAAGATTTGTGGTTAGCATGGCACATTTGTATAATGCATGATGAATTGGAAAGCGGTAAACACTTAGCACATAGCACATAACTTCTATCTTCCAACCATACAACTCCCTCGTGTAGGGTTTTTGATAAGTCTCTATCCTATGTTTTGTTCATCTTAGCATCAAGAGGATACTAAGGAGCGCACCTACAAGAAAATATAATGCATGATCGCTTGTTGTTAGGTAACACCCTAGGGAAAATGCCTATGGCTTATTTACATGAGGATTATAAATGGGTTGCTGATGTAGAAGGTTCTTGTTGCACTAAAATACACTCCAAGCCTCTCCCTAAATAAGTTCTAACGAGGGAGGTACATGCGATATGGCAACAAGTGCTCCACCCACTCAAGTACTATCTTTTCTTAGGGAGGCAGATTAGTACAGGATAGGGCTTTGCGGTAATAGGGGTACCTTAGACTTATGGGTTAATCCCTTCTACTACAATGCGTTATTATGAATATGTCATAATTAGGAGAAAACGGAATAATGTGATAAATAATTTTTGGCACTTATCCAAAATCTAAAAGCATTGAAAAACAAGTTTTTGAAAAGTCCCCAGCAGAGTCGCCACTATGAGCGGGTGACACGGAGAGGTGGGCTGAGAGCGTCCAATTTCAAAGGCACGATCCACTAGGGCATTTATGTGAAAAGGCACCGGGTCGTGGAACCCAAGAAAGGTAGAAAGAGAGAGCAAAAACATTTTTAGATTGGTTTAAACCCGAATCTGCCATCTCTTAGTGTGGAGTCACCACCTAGATTAGATATTTCCAGGAATTAGAGTCTTATGAGGCTTAACATCTGGGGGACGACCCACTAAAACACAGAGATTCGGGTCCGGGATAAGTTACTTATTTCTTATGTGATCACACTATATTACATCTATAGAAAACCGTATTTTCTTAATTGTGCATATTCGCACTTAGGTCATTTTTCGAGTTTGTAATTATTTAACGCACATGCGGAAAGTAGTAAACCATCCATAAAGCATTAAATAAATGCAGAAAGTAATATGGGAAAAGTAAAGATTACAAAAAAATTACAAAAATTGAGGGATGCAACAGCCCACTAACCTATTAATTACATTTTCCCTAGCAATATATGCAATACTCGAAGGAATATAAATCCTAGGAATACATCTAACCTGCATCCACAAAGGTTAGCACGAAATATGGCACATATGTTCGATTTGATTTTAGCGAGGCCCGTGTAGCCTAATTAAAACATTGATGGTTTAAAGTTGTTATTTTAAATAAAAATAGTTCATTTTTATTTACACGTATGTTGATCAATTTTATTAGTGAAAATGATCACATGGCATAAGGTGAGGTCTATTATCCAGGAATAATTTTAATTCCCTTCATTGGGGTATTCTAAAGTAAAAATTAAAAAGAAATAAAAGATGAAGAAGATAATTACAACATTTACAATAATAAGGAATAAAAATAATTCCTAGGTCCACAAATAAAAATCAGAAAGAGATGAAGTAGATGAAAGCACGGAATCCGCAATTCTAGGAACTCAAAGGCTTACCCTTTGGGTTTGAATCCACTTTGGCGTATCCGTTAGATCCCCGGGAGCGTTCCTCATTCATTTTGGTTTAGTTGTGATTTAATTGGAAAATAAATGTTTATTTATCCAAAAAGATAATTAGACTCAGGTTCTAAATTTTTTTTAGACCCGAGAATATCTGAGGATTTAAGAAGAAATTTGATTTTATGATGAAGAAATTTGGGATCCAAATGTATTTTGGATCCAAGAAAATAATAGAAGAAATGAAGAAATTATTTTTTGTAGTAGTTTTCAATGGAAAACAGATTTTTCTCTAAAATTTCTAGCCCCCTTCAATCCAAAAATGTCCGACTATTTATAGGAAAATCCCAAAAATCCAGAAAAAGTAGGTTTTTCCGGCATGGAGGCTCGCCAGAGCAAGTCTGGCGAGGCTTCTCGACAGAGTCTCTGGCGAGCTCGCTAAAGACTTTGGCATGGAATACGAGGCATGCCTCACCAAGGCTTGGCGAGGCAGCCTGGCCAAGGGCTTTGGCAAGGCTTGCCTCGTCGAAGCCTTTTGGCGAGGTTTGCCTCGCCCCCCTTTGGCAATGTAGGCCCCCCGGATCCGGTTTTCCGCAATGTTTTCGAATTTTTTTTATTTATTTTCATATTTTTTAACTAATTTCTGAATTAAAGGAAAAAATTAGAAAAGTTCTTTTAAATTAAGAAACGAGGAACTCCCATTTGAAGATCATTGGACGATCGAAAATTGTGTGTTTCGAGGATAAATATCCCAAAAATCCATCATCATTAAATGTGCGAGCTGGTACAAAATCCCGTGCTCATAAAAGGAATATCAATATTTCATTCCATTCAGCTTTCATGCCCTCATGAAATCCTTTGAGATGAATCGACATGGATTTTAGGTCCATACCTTCATGTTGCTTCTTAAGCTTCAAACTCATGGTTTTGAGCATCACAAGTGACACCACGAAAGCATCTTTATTGTGCTTAAGATATGCTTCTTTCTCTTGGATAGAAGCCTCACCATCAAGATTGACTAGTTTCGGATTATCTTGAACATAATCCATGTGGCTTTTCTCAAGCTCCTTTCTTAGAGCTTTGAACTAGTCGTCAAAATTGATCCCTGTCAATTTATTGTATGTTTCGGATGGAGACTTATGTTTAGGTTCATTGTTCAACCTAGATATAAGATAAAATTTTTTTAGATAATAGTATATGTACATGCATTTAATATAATGTCTTTAATTAAACACATAATTCCTGCTATTTTCTCAACATTGAAATAGCTCCTTCTATTTTAACCAATTTTCCTAAGTAGGTAGCATCCTAGCCACTCATCATGACCCCCTCTATAGTAGGTCAAGCCACAACAAGATAACCATGGTTGGAACCTGTCCATTTACGTCTCATGCAATTGCTAATCCATTTGAGTTCTCTTTCTCGTGATGTGCGTACCCAATTATACAACTCCTCAAATGTGTCTCCAATCTGGCAATAGCTCTAATAATATGGAAAACTAACCCATTTTGGTTAAGGCATTAACCCCATCTAGTCTCATGACCAAATACATGTTAAGGGAAGGCATGTTGTACATGTGCTTACATCCGTTAATAAGGTTCATATCGTGACTTGTGACATGAACACTATATACTGCCTTAATACTGTTGTGGGGATTTTATTGGTGCCTCTAGTCTCGGTCTAGTTTAGGTCTTATATGATGGATATAATTATGAAAATAATAATTTCGGGCTATTTGAAATTATAAACTCTAAGGGAGCATGCTCAGGACTGGTATATCATAATCATTCCATTATGATAAGACTCCACATAGCATGCGAAACAAACAAGGTCCATATTTAAGTTATTGCACCTATGTCTATAAGTTTTAATTTAACAACTTAAACCACATTTGTAAAACCAATCTAATTCTCATACTAGAAATTGACTAAGTCATAAAAGTCCATTGGGAACTTTTGAATCTAAAACCGATGGAGATTTTTAGGTAAGAGAGGCCAGGCCCCCTTAAAGTGAATGAGCAGCCAAGTCCAATCCTTACCAAAATAACCACGGGCACTTTGACTTGTTGTACCATGTACAACTATGATTTAAAGATTTCATTCTTTAATTGAGTGAAGTATAGGATGACCCTCAATTAAAGTATTTACACATGTGGTCAAACATTGCTAATTTATATGATAATCACCTACACTAAGTTTAAGCAAAACCTTAATCTAGTTATCACATCATTTTGTAAAACAGGAATTGAAACCTAAGTCATGCATAACATATTTTAATCAATTCATAGAAAATATCATTTTAACATATTACAATCAATCATTCATAACATAAGGTAGGCTCTGATACCACTTGCTAAATAATTAAGACAGTTATTGAACATGCAACATAGCAAGGCAGAATTTCAAAACATAAAATTAACCTAAAGGATCTCCTAAGCATGCCATGATTGATATAATCTAAGTTAAAACATTCCATAGATGCTAATAGGTTTATTAAACTTATAAAAGAAACCTAGCATATAAGTTTAGGACGTTACCAGTTGACGTGTGCTTCTCTTTCTCTTTTGTATGAGGCGTTCCCTTAGAGTAATTGTTTGCAAGGTTTCGACTCTAATAACTCTTAGGATTTTTTATTTAATAATGAAGCCAAAAACCTTGTCTCCCACTTTCCTACCGATAAGATATAAGTTCAAAATACGAACAGGTGTTGTCAGTACCGCTTATCTACATAGAAAAATGGTGACCACTGCAAGTATACAGTTACGATGTAGTTTTAAAAGATATCGATCTTACAGGAATGAATAGCTCTAAAGATCAACAAAAAAATGGAATAAAGAAAATAAAATATTTTTGTATTTTAGTTGGGAGGATTAGAATGAAGAATGGATGGATATATGTATGGAAGACTAGACATTCTAAATATATAGATTTTTCCTACGAAATAAGTATAGTAAAGAAAACATGCAAGTTCAACAAAGCTATTACGTTCACTAGACCAATTTAACATAATCGGTTCTAGACACTCAGATGTTCAATGATTCACCACAAAGCAACACATGAAATGACTTTTCACTATGCCATAGATGGTCTGTCACAACCAAAATGCTTGGTATTGAATACAAGTGTTGCGATTTTGAAGATAAAATTGATTTTTTGCAACATATTTATGAAAGTGTACGAAAAGTGTTTCAAAAACTATGTTAGTAGATCAGATACATTTTTATCGCAATACTTTGTAGTTAACTGTTGCGAAAAATATTACTGTATAGTAAAATTAACGGCGGGAATTCTCTCGCTTGGTTTTTTAGACGGAAATGAAATTGACCCAGATGTTGTTCACTTTCACAGATTCTCTTTCTTCTCCCTTTCTTAGTTCTTTTGCCTTGGAAATCCCTGAAAACCTTAAACAAGCTCTTCAAGTCCTCATCTGATTTCAGTCTATCATTTTCGAAATTAAAACCCAAACTACGTTGTCATCGTAGATCTTCATCTTTCCTTACTGTTTCTTACGATTTTCTTCTCAATTTTTGGCGTTACCTAGGTTGAGGGACATATTGAAAAATCTTAAACGCCATAAGCATGAAGATGTGCTTAAAGATCAAGCAGTGAAGAACCAAAAGGTACTATGTTTTCTCTATCATTTCATTAATGAAATATTCTTTTATTTTTATTTATTATTTTGTTTGCAATAGGCCTAAATTCCTCCTGCAATCGTGGATTTGCTTTTGTGTTGTATTATAATAATGCATGTGCTGACTATTCGAGGTAGAAAATGTTAAATTCAAATTTAAGCTGGAAGAAAATATGCCTACTGTAAGCTGGGCCGATCCGAAGGGCACACCTGATAATTCTGCAGATGCTGCCTAGGTGAATCACAAAATAAATTCTATTATACTATGACTTTGACAAATTCAAGTATATTGTATAGCTTTTTCATCAATCTGCCACCAATCATTATACATTTTTATTTGGTGATTATTTGAAGATAGAGAGTTAGCGATGGATTTATATGATAAAATATGCTAAAGGTTAATGATGCAAGTATTATCTCAGGTAGTACTCTTGTAGCGGGGATGATATC
>CATIWQ010189384.1:0-16114 GCA_949673415.1 Euphorbia schlechtendalii | reverse complement strand
TAGTGCATAATCCACTTATAAAAAAATATCAATTTCTACTTTAGGACGTTCTTTATTTCAATACTCTACGTAATTGATTAGAACTTCTCGTACTCAAAGCACAAGAACCGTCACATATGATCAATTTCGGATTGAGCTTCTGTTTCGTAATCAATCAATTTTACAGTCTCAGTGTTGGTTATAAAAACCATGATTAAAATAATATTTTGATTTCAGTGGCTTTTCATATTCTCTACTTCAAAAATTGATATTGGACACATTTATACGAGAGAGGATCGGAGAATCAAGATCTTGCATTGGTTACGAGTGTGACGGTCTAGGGTTCACAACAAAAATAATAACCTCAATCTTTTTGTTATACATATAAATATATAATAAAATTGTTTTAAGTTTTTTATTGTATATAAAATGACATTTTACTTATTTTATTGATTGTACGGTTTGAACTCACAACCGCACATTTCTTAAATTCTTAAAGGTTGAATCCACTAAAAATAAAAGTTTAGTGGTTTTTTCAGACCCCACCTTCACAGTTCAGGGATCCTAGACAAAATTATATAGAAAGTAATATACATAGACCATTTAATGAAAAAAAGAGAGTAATATATACTTTTTTTTTGCAAAAATAGGAATTGTTCATGACCCACATTTTGAACGATTGTTTTACTAACTCTTCTAACATTGATATTGTTATTTCCATCTTTCAATAATAATAAATTAAAAATAAATGAAAATTTTTTGGTCCCTTTTCGACCATTGGCCCTGGATTTTTAAAATTTTAGTTTGAAGAATCAAAGGATATTTTTTATTTAATATTTATCAGATAATCCCTTCATTTCATGAAAACTGTTGCTTTAAGATTGTTTGTCAATTTCAAGGTAACATTAATTAAAACAATAAAAATACTTATTTACCCCTAAGAGTTTTGTTAATCTGAAAGTTGATGGGAAACTTTATTTTTCTTGTCATTTTCAATGTGTATTAAATACGAGTGAAGTTGAAAAAATGTTTAAAAATGTGCATTTGAGTCCGAAAACAACACTTATTTAGAAATTTTTCTTAGATCCTAAAATGACACTTATTATGAAATGGAGGGAGTAATATTAAGTTTTACATGATTTTTTAATCAAATGGACCTGTTTTTTCTTGTTTCATTGATATCCCTCCAAATTTCAAGACCGACCCGAGAAACATGGGAGACAATAAAAAAAGAGAGAGAAACTAAAAAAATAAAAAATAAAAATATCAAATGTAAAAAGAGCATAAAAGTAGACTCCTATACATCAAATTTTAATAATAAAATTCATTCTATTTGAGAATTCATCGATTTGATTCACACTTTGCAAAATATTTACAAAAATTCATGACAAGGAGTGTTTTAGCATAAATATTAATTTTAAGTCTCATATTTACATTTATATTTTCTATTCTAAAAAATATTTCGAACACATTATTTAATTTACATGCACAATTTTCCATTTTCACCCGAACCGTTCATTTTTTTTAACATATTGCTTTAGTATTTTCGCACGTCTCATTTTTCTTTTCAAAACACCACATATATTGTGATGTTTCGCATTTATAAAGGTCTATTAGAAGTCAAATTGATGTCTATTAGAATCTATAAACATATAATTTAAATAGTTAGAAAAATGTTTGATTTTTGTGAGATGTCTATTAGAAGTCATTTATCCACCGAAACACGTGTATATTAACTTATATAATAGATATCTAATAGGAATTTATCAAATGTGTTAAATATGTATAGTGATAATAATGAGAAGAATAAATAATTTTTTAAGCGGTATGTAAAAAATATAAATGATTGTAGAGATATATGAAAAATTTTATAAAAAAATTAACAAAAAAATTTACTACATATGGTGGAAGACAAAAAATTATGAAACTTAAAATAGTATCTGGATTATTAAGTATTTGTTTGACCCAAATTAAGTAATTGTTTACGTCACCCCATTGTATTGTGCCCTATTAAAGGCCCAGCTGACCCAGGATATTATATTAGACTTCTTCATAATACGGCCCTGAACATAAAAAGAGAGAATTAGGCCCGACAGGAAAACGCCCATATTGATATTCTAAGCCCAGGAGAAATTACTTGCGGTAAATCATCATATGAATTTTGAAAAATATGCTCATTTATTTGCTAATTTTGCTTTTATTCGTCCGTTTCGATTTTCCTGTGCACTCTCATCTATTATATTTGAAAAGTCCAAATGCATCGACATCTTTTAAGGTTGGTTCAGAATATCAGGTATATTCTTGAAGTTATAAAATGATCAAATACTTTTCTTAAGTTGATAATTTCGAATCAATTAACCCCCTCATTCCAACTTGCACAATTATAAAAGGATCAAATATCATCCTTAAGTTGGCAATTTTGAACTGATTAACTCCCTTTAGATGAGTCTTACTTTATTACGAATATTGTTAAGTCATAATTAGATGGTTAATTGGTTCAAAATTGCCAACTTTAGGGGGTTATCTGATCCTTTTGTAATTTTAAGGTGACATCCGATTTTTTTTAACTAATTTTAGGGGTGTAGATGTATTAGACCTATTTCAATTTTTATCGCTTTTATACCAGGGTGATTTTGTTTTTTCCAAAAGTAAAATTTACTTGCATTATCACCATTCGACTATGGATCTTACTATTGTGACATTGTTATTCCATTACTTTGTCTTTATTTTTACTACAAGATGATTGGTGTAATGATTGATCCAAGAATAATAAAAATCAAAGTAAATTTTATTTTCTTAAAAACAAAATAACTGTAAAATAAACATTAGATTATTGGTGTGATATTAAATTCAATTGTGATAGTGTTAAAGTAAAAAAGTAATCATCATAAAAAATAATAGTATCTCTTTTATTATATTTTCATCCATTAACTGTTTCACTAAGCCACTTTAGAGTTTTTATTTAACTTAAATCACCTTTATTTAAGCATCACACGTAGCATAGGTTATAACTTACACGTAAGATACTAATTAGAATAGTTTTTTAACGTTTTATATACGGTGATGGACAAAAGCCCAAATACAATACCACAAACGCCATTAAAAATTGGTTAAATAACACATTCTCAATTACAAACATAAGTTTAATACTCCATCTGTCAACTTTTATAAATATTTTAGCATTTTTTGTTAATTCTCTGATTATACATGGTACCGGGTATTCAGTACCATTCTTTAATTCAGCGGTTGAGTATTTATGAGGGAATACAAAATTTAGTTTAGAGAATATTTAATTAAAACATAATAAAATCTCAACCATTGAATTGAGAAGGGTATTAAATACTCGTTACCATGTATAAATTCCCCGATTGATAATCAATTCAGCATTTTTTAATTTTTTAAACATTATAATGAATGATTTATTGATTTTGATAATTATCTAGGTTTAGTACAATTGATATGTCAATTATTAATGGATAGGGGTGAAAAGGGATCAATTCCTAACTCAATAAAAACTCTTTTAATTTTAACTTATTTTATGATTGGGTTTGAAAAACGTTGTAAAAAGTAGGAGGGAGTACAAAAGTAGGAGAGACTGGGAGTAAATAATTTTCACTAAAAACAAGATCAGATCATATAGAAAGGCTAAATGAGCAACAAATTCAAGATCACATAGTTCAATACCAAGGCAATGGCCTGTCCATTTTTTTTTGTCACTTTCTGCAATATGGATTACTAACATCTTGATTCATCTCTTCAATTATACAACAACAGAAAAGAACTCAAGGACATAACTATGGAAGAATCATCAGTAGAGGCAGTTAATTTAGGAAAATCAATCATCGTACCTAGTGTTCAAGAGCTGGTCAAAGATTCCGTCGCCAAGATCCCTCCTCGTTATCAGAGATTCAATGAAGATTCTCAACCTGGCCCTTCTCTTTTATCAGTTCCGGTCATTGACCTCCGCAATCTTACAGCTGCAGGTTCCATTGATTCTGAGCTTCAAAGGTTGCATTCTGCTTGTAAGAACTGGGGGTTTTTCCAGGTAACTAAATTCCCATATTCCCCCAATTTTGATTAGATTCGAAGATATTGATAAAATTTACAAAATTAAACAGGTAATCAATCATGGTGTGAGCAATAGTTTACTAGAAGAACTGAAGTTGGAAATTGAGAAATTCTTTAAAATCTCATATGAAGAGAAGCAAAAATTATGGCAAAAGGAAAATAACCACGAAGGGTTCGGACAACTGTTCGTGGTATCCGAGGATCAAAAACTGGACTGGTCTGACATGTTCTACATCACTACCCTTCCTTCTCATCTCAGGATTAATCATCTCTTTCACAACCTCCCTCCCAATCTCAGGCAGGTTTATCCATTTTTGCAATAGTACTACTATGCCAACTGTTCATATGAACTTGAAACGAAATTGTATAACCAGGGATACACTGGAAAGTTACAGCAGTGAAATGAAGAGGGTAGCTATGGAAATTTTGGGTCACATGGCCAAAGCTTTAAAGATGGATGTTGATGAAATGAGAGATTTGTTTAACGATGGATTTCAATCCATGAGATTGAATTACTATCCACCATGTCCTGAGCCAGAAAAAGCAATTGGGTTTGCCCCTCATTCTGATGCTGATGCTTTAACTATTCTGTTTCAATTGAATGAAACGCAAGGGCTTCAAATCCGAAAAGACGGGAATTGGGTTCCAGTTAAACCACTTCCTAATGCTTTTGTGGTCAACATTGGAGACATCATGGAGGTACTTACTAGTTCGTTCGTTTAGTTTTATGCTTTTGCCTGACTCGTTTGATAATGAGTATGTTTGGTTATGCAGATAGTGAGTAATGGGGTGTATAAGAGCATAGAGCACAGGGTGGCAGCGAATTCAACAAAAGAGAGACTATCAATTGCAACTTTCTATAGCTCAAAACTAGACACTGTTTTGGGACCTGCAGATAGCCTTATTGGGCCTCATAATCCGCCAGCATTTAAGCAAGTTCCCTTGGAGATTTACTTCAAGGAATTCTTTGCTAGAAAATTAAATGGCAAATCTTATCTTCATTTCATGAGACTTGCAAATGCAGCAGACAACTAAGAGTGATTCTGTTTTTCCGGAGCTGCCAGTTTCTGTCTGTGTTTGTTTCTAAATTTTATCTAATTTTCTTTTATTAAAGCTTAACAGATGCCGACTAAATAAGGTGTTTTTCGTACAAAGATCATCCACATTAATTTCACCACGACGCTTAAAGTGTAAGAAAATTGGATTCCATCTATACAAATGGAGGACTTGTACTCAGGGTAGTTTTTCTTTGAGTACTTTATCCCATCAAGTTGACTTACCATGATATACATTACATGGCAGTGTATTTTTCTTTCTGATTTAAGCAATAAACAACTCGTTGATTTATCTACATGGCAGTAGAAAAGTATACGTAGATGACACCTGTACGTCGATCCTTGATGTCAAACATGACAACTAATCACTATCAAATTCTGGATGTTTAAGTTTGTCAAATATGGCAACTATAAAATTATAAAAATGGTCCAGCTAAGAAAGAAAAACAACCAATATTAAATTGCTTGTTCATGTCTATCCATGCATATGTCCAAAATTAATCCAAATTTCCAATAACATGAAAAGGTTGACTTACGTTAATATATCGAATATGAAACCCCTAACCCCCATTTTTGGAGATATACTAATTAATATACACAGTAAAAATAGATATATTTGGAAAGATTTAAGAAAGTTATAATCCTTCAATATGATATTAAATATCAAAATTTACTCAATAGTCGATTTTCAGTTTGTTAGCGTCATAAGTCGGCTTACTGTGAAATAAGCATTGTATCAGACCCATAATTTTGATCAACAATAACAAATCAAGACATCTCATTCCTAAATACAAAACTATACATTTTCTTCTTTGACCACTACAAGTAAAATGCAATATTACAGTATAAAATGGCATGGCGTCTACAGATTTTCTGAAAGTCAAAGATCAATCATCTAAGCTGGAAACGCATATATATAAATAAATATTTGCAACTGGCTTAATTAATTTGATTTTCAGGTCAGCCAAAGAAAATAATATGAATAAATTAACTGCATGCTAATCAAGACTAAATAAAAAAATTCGTTGACTTTTGACATAATTCTACATTAAGCTTGCAACTCAATTCGTTAATCTCTATATATATACCCTTCATTAAATCAATAAATGAACACAATCAAAATGAAGATTTTGATAGCAATATTTTCATTTCTTACCTTGCTAGTTTTACCATCATCGTCTAATCAAGACGTTGAAAACTTCCTTCAATGTCTTCAAAATCAAATACATCACTCGGTACCAATCCAAGATGCTATTTTTACCCCGGCCAACTCCTCTTTCCAACAGGTCTTGAACGCCTACATAAAAAACCGCCGATTCTTAACCCCAAACACCCCGAAACCGCTAGCTATCATAACGGCTAAGCACGAATCCCATATCCAAGTAACCATCAATTGTGCAAAGGATAACTCCTTACAAGTCAGAATCCGAAGCGGCGGCCATGACTTTGAAGGCATCTCTTATAGATCAGACACGCCATTTATCATTCTCGACATGTTCAATCTTCGATCGATTGACATAGACATCGCCTCAGAGACTGCATGGGTTCAATCCGGAGCGATTCTTGGTGAACTTTACTACGAAATTTGGAAGAAGAGTAAAGTCCACGCCTTTCCTGCTGGAGTATGCCTCACTCTCGGAGTTGGTGGGCACTTTAGTGGCGGAGGGTACGGGAATTTAATGAGAAAACACGGCCTTTCAGTTGATAACATTATAGATGCCTTATTTGTCGATTACAATGGAAATATATATGATAGAAAATCGATCGGGGAGGATCTTTTTTGGGCAATTCGAGGTGGTGGTGGAGCTAGTTTTGGTGTTGTCCTGTCCTGGAAAATCAAACTAGTTCGAGTTCCCACCATAGTTACGGTGTTCCAAGTTCCGAAAACATTGGAACAAGGAGCGACTGATATATTTTACAAATGGCAACAGATTTCAACACAAATAGACGAAGATATTTTCATTAGAGCACAACCAGAGATTCAAAATCCTAGAAACGATACAGAAAAGAAGACAGTAAGAATCAATTTCATAGCCCAATTTTTGGGGCCGAAAAGCAAGCTCCTTTCTTTAATGAACAACAAATTTCCTCAACTGGGTTTACAGCCAGAACAGTGCCGAGAATTAAGTTGGATTGAATCAGCAATGTTTTGGGACAACAATCAAATTGGAACACCAATCGAATCCATCCTGAATCGGTCCATTCCAGCACAGCTGTTCTTCAAGAGCAAATCTGATTATGTAAAACAAATCATATCCAAACCCGATTTAGAAAAGATATGGGAGAAATTTATGAAAACAGAAGGTATGATAATGCAATGGAATCCATATGGAGGACGGATGAGTGAGATTTCAGGGACTGAAACGCCGTTTCCCCATAGAAAAGGATATTTGTTCAAAATTCAGTATTTGACAATGTGGTTTGTGGAAGGAGAAGATGTTGCTGATCGTCATATAAAATCGGCTAGAAAAATGTACGAAGAAATGGCTCCATATGTTAGTAAAAATCCAAGAGAAGCTTTTCTCAATTACAGAGATCTTGACATAGGAAGTAATCCAAGCAATGAGACTAAGATTGAGGTAGCAGAAATTTATGGGCATAAATATTTCAAAAACAATTTTTTGAAGTTGGCAAAGGTGAAGAAGAGAGTAGATCCACTCAATTTCTTCAAGAATGAGCAGAGTATTCCTCCAATCCCTGCTTGATGACAACAGATGAAGTTTTTTTTACTTGGAAATAAGTTTATCTTAGTTTTGCTTGCATTTATTATGTTACATTTACTGCACATGTACTTGGAAAAAGCCCCGCCTATACACAGTCGGGATGTAAAGTTGTTTCCATTTGAAATTGTTGAATTAGAAATTTGTTTAGAAAAATACTATTAGGATTAATTTATAGTCGTAGTGTATATAACCACATTTTCTGATGATTGAGCACCAATATCAAAAAAGTGCAAGTGTCATTGATAAATGACTCACCTCCACCACCCTAAGATACTGATGTCTTGCACCTTAAAATCCATTAAAAATAACAAATCCCAGAGAAAAACATCTGCTTTTTTCTAAGAGCATGGACCGTTCAAATAGCTGCTCCCTCCGTCTACTAAATATTGTTGTTTTAACTGATTCACAGTTTCTAAGATAACAATTAACCGAATGAGTTGATTTACTAATTTTCCCTTCCATAAATATCATACTCTATTTTCAAGACTTCATCAATACATTTAAATGTTGATTTTTATACTCTTCTCATCTTGTTATTGGAGATTAAAAAATGGTTATCTCGAAAGTTGAACAAATTAATAGGGGTAGGAATTGAAAATATAGGGAAAAAACACATTGTAAATATAAAATGACAATAAAAAAAGAGACATCAAAATTCCTCTAAAACGACAATATTTAATAGTCGGAGAGAGTATAAAATAATGACTTGCATCTATTGCACATCTATGGGACAAAGGTGACACCTTTATGAAATGGGTAGGTCGAACAAGCATTTGTCCATCATATCCCATAGTTGTCACCTCTGATTGCACAAGCTTAACAACTTCTTCAAACGGTAATGCACTGCAGTTGCTAACGACCTGAATCTCCAAAGCAAATGGAAACAGTAAGTCGAAAGAGAGATTATAAGTGATGGAATGGAAAGGCATGATTGAGCACATAGACAAATGAAGCTTCTTCATTTGTTGGGTGATATAACAAATTCGTGGAGGGGAGACTCTCTAATCCGAAACTCTATCACGCAAGGACGTATTGAGATATGTTGCAGAAATCTCAGTCCTCTCTGCATAATTAACAAGTACCAACTCTACCAACAGGAGCCTCTTTCTGTTAACTATTCCAGACGGACGAACAGGAGTAGAATTGAAACAAGACCGGATAATCTTAACTCAATGAGATATCAAAAGCCAAAAATTTTCTCATTTGCTCGAAAGCACACTGGTTTTAACCTAAACAAACCAAAAACGAAACCCTAACATTTTGGCGACCAGAGTCGATCTTACAAATTTTGAAACCCTAAGCTAGAATATGAGAATAAAGACGTAATTTAGAAACTATTGATATATATATAGACATAAATTTTACAAATAAAATTCAGTTAACTTATAAAAACCGCATAATTAAGAATAGATAAACTCAATTTTTTCGAACATAATATTATGGTTTAAAATTGTTATTTTTACAACTATACCTAATTAGTTAGTTAATTAATAATGTAGAGTAATATTTTCTTCATAAAAAAGAAAAATATAGTGTTAAATTATGATAAGCAATACCATGGAGGCCCTTAATTTTGTGAGGTCCTAGGCGATCATCTAATTGGCTTCCACTGCAAGGCCGCAGAGGCTCTGCGGCCAGCTCCAAGAAAAAATTAAGGAACTAAAAGGAGAATTAAACTCACCGTAGGTTGATTCAAAAGTTGCAAAATTTCTGCAAATTGAAATCAACCTCACTAAAAATTCTTTAACACTTTTTGTAAGAACTCGTTCTAATTTGTTTTCCTAACTAATACCTCCGTTTGGAATTGGAGAAAGACAATTGATTCACAAACGAAAAAGGAAGAGAAGCAGAGTCCAAGGATGGAGCGATCCGATTTGAAATTGGTGGTTCATATTGATTTGATTTTCCGAACTCTATTGATTTGAATTATTGTTCTTTTTAACCTTTTGTTGTATCTTATGTAATCCCATATTTTATATGATAGGTGCAAATTATGTCGTCAATAGCTAGGCATTATCAGGTTGAAAATGAATGAAAATGAGTAGATTTTATGAAGACCTTATGTTATTTCAGGTTTTCTGCTTCAGGATCTAGGCGTTGCAGCAAAAAGGCAAAAAGAAGGAGAAAGGCGGACTGTTTCAGAGGAAGGAGAGCAGTGATGACGTCACCAGGAGAGAGAAAGTGACATGGATGGGAAAGAAATTTAGTTTGTTTTTGAAAGTAACTTAATTTAGGTTACTTTAATCCTAGTTACCCACTTGGTTAGCAAGTGGAGATTATTTTAATATTTTTAAGAGTTAATATCTAGATATTTGTGTAAATATGTGGTTGAAATTGGCCTTGACTTTTGTGGCACTTTATTGAGCCTTTTGCTCTCTCTTTTGGCGGGAAAAAAGTAAGGGGGTATATCCCTTAACTTTCTCTTTTGTGTCTGCCATCTTTCATCAATTAATTTACTATTCATCTTTCATTTTCTCTCTCTATTTTTTCTGCCATTTTTATTACTCTTCTAAGTTCTTTTCATTTATGAACTTGGTTGAAGCATTAATGGTGATTAGCGAGAAGTCTTCCTTCTGGTTCAGTTTGCCCTATAAAAGGTAGTTTAAGGAGATCTTCCCTCCACTGTAAAGTATTTCTCCTTTGCTTTGCTTAACTGTTTGTGTGACGGAATACTTGATTTTTCAGATAAAAATTGATCACTTTCATGCATAGTACTGAGTGGTAAGGACCGAAAGGTGATCCATTCAGTATAGAAGACCTTCACACACATATTTAACATGATATTGAGAAATGAATGTTGGTATGCCTTGGGTTCTATTTAATGGATGCTTGACTATGCTTAATGCTATTTTGTTAGTTATATGAATGACTGAAAAGTGAAGTAAAATCAACTAAGTAAGAAACTAAATTTGCTTAATAGGCGGTTTAGGGAAATCGGGTTAAGAGACCTCGGAATAGGATTGCTAAGCAAGGACTTGTGCTGAAGTTAGGGAAGATTGCCTTAGATTGTCAAAAGAGTGAACTGAACTAGAGCTTTCCATTTATTTTAATTCAAATCAACTTCCATTTTTATTTTAGATATTGAAATCAGTTTTAAATTGTTAAACAACACCCCAAATTTCAAGAAAACCGAATTTTAACTCACTAGCCCATTTATCATGAAAAGGACAAGCTGACATAAAGACCTCCCTGTGGATATGATACTCTTGCTTGCCACTTTACAATTTGACACTAGTATACTTGCTAGGTGTGCTATTTCCGAGAGCAACTCCACTATGAACCCTACAACTAACTAAAATTCAATCTCAATCATTAAAACTGGATGGATGATTGATGTTGACTTAAATTTACAAATGTAACACCTACCAAATTTAAAGAATCCTTATCATTTCCGCATTGCAACCGAATCGTTTAAGGGGATGTTAATCTAATGCACATTAGAACTATACATAATCTATGGGATTTTTCTTGGTAAAATGGAAATATTACATTAATATTGATCTATGAATTACATCTTGACTAATTCACAAGTAAAACTACATTCACTAGATAAAATATTGTACCACATTAGAGAAATAAAATCTTTTGGGAGATAGTAACAAACTTGCTACATAAGCAAGAGGATAAACATAACAACAAAATAATAAACATGAAGTTATAACTTGAAACTTTAACCCTTCAACTTAAAATATCAAATATTAACAATCATAAAAATGCAAGCACATGCCATAACTTCATCTAACCTCGTAAGGATGCGTGAATCGAAGAGAAATAAATATAAAAATATCAAATATTATATACAATTTATTTAAAATCCGTTGAATCAAATTACTATTTCTAACCATCACTATATTTTATGACATGAAGAAAATTCAACCAAATGGAAACTATTATCAATTTATTAAAAGTTTAGACAAACAAATAAATGTAAACTAATAAAACTTATAAAAAATTTAAAATAAAATCATAAAGTCATGTGAATTGTGATATGATAACTTAGGGTTGGTTGAATTTTTCACAAAAATCACACAAAAGATTAGACCAATTTAGAGAGAGAAACAAATTTACTCCATAATAAGTCATTTTCATCTTCGTATATCCAAAGATTTAGCAGAAAGTTCTGTCCCAAACAGATATATTATCATTAATACACTCCATCTTAACTGATGTGTCATTTCTTCCGGCCGGACCGGTCCAATTTTCAACTTCGACAACATTATTCTCTTTTGATTCCGACTTACGTAGATGTGGAGTGCCATGTGTTGCACAATCATGACAAGGATATCCCGCAAACTAAGCTTTTTAAAAAATATTAGTTGTGAAAATCACGTGGATTAATTAATTAATACCTCACAACGAATAATTTTAGAAATAATCCCCGGCCACGTGCCCACAAATTGTTATTAATTAAAGAGCATTTTTCTGTGTATTTTGAACAAATACATTAGTACCTCCATGTGTTTTAAAAGTAATTTATACATCCCTACGTTTTGTCTTTTTCATATTACAACCTTCTTGTGTTAGATATTATCTCATTTTATATCAAATTTTTTAACATAATATATGTTTATGAATAAAAATTGATCCTATATACATATTTTAATATGTTATGAATTAAAATTGTTCAAAAAAATTATTTATTATTATTTTATGTAATGAAATTATACATTGAAAATTACAAAAATATCTTACAAATTGTTAAAAATGTACTTTTTTGTTATTACAAACCTCATAATACAAACAAAATAAAACTAAATATACTAACAAATACTTGTTATGTTAAGAATTTTGATAGATATACACATAATTAAAGATGCAGAGAGGTTATAGTATGAAAATTTTATAAAATGTAGGAAAGTTATAATTATTTTTCATAATATAAGGATGTAGTAGTATATTTAATCTGGGAATGTTATAATTATTTGCCCTTAATTAAATACTAATCTTCATTGACTATTCTGTCTCTTTTGGTATTAAAGCCTTGGATGATTACTTATTATTTTCTTCTAAGTTCATATTTATCTATTATATAAAAATTTGTACATGATTTTATTATCTATTATAACAATAGAAATTTAACTTAAAACTACATTTATGTTATTTATAATATACCATAAAATGTGGCTGTCCAATTGCATTACCAGCTCATCACCTTTTAGTTTATTGTTTGTAAAAAATACTGTATGAACATTTTTTGAACTTTTTCAACTTATATTGCAGCCCATTACTTTCTACTCATAAATTAATTTATACTTAATCTCTTTCCTAATTAATGCGATAGTATATTAGGAAAATCTTGTTAAAAAATGTATTGATATTTTAAAATGACAAGTATTAGAAACTAAAATAAGAAGTCTAAAATGACAAATATTAGGAACCGGAGGAAGTATTAATTAAATACCAATCTTCATTGATTATTCTGTCTTTTTTGGTATTAAAACCTTGGATGATTATTTATTATTTTCTTCTAAGTTCATATTTATCTATTATATAAAATTTTGTACCATGATATCATCATCTATTATAATAATAGAAATTTAACTTAAAAATACATTTATATTATTTACAATATATCCCTCGTAATTATCATTTTAAGGTTGTATCCAATACCAATATCACAGTATTTAGGATGATAAAAACATTTATTTATCTTTATGACTTTCGTTCATTTGAAAGTTAATTGGATGCTTTATTCTTTTTATCATTTTCAATGTGCATTAAGTAACGGTAAAATGGATAAAATGTGCGTTGAAATTATAAAATGACATTTATTTAAAAGAATTTCAAAGATTTTAAAAACACAATTATTAAAAAAATGAAGGTAGTACCATGAAATGAGGCTGTACCGTTACATTACCAGGTCATGACCTTTTAGTTTATTGTTTGTAAAAAGTACTGTATGAACATTTTTGAACTTTTTCAACTCATAGTACAGTCCATTATTTTCAACTCATAATAAGACTTGTATTCTTCAGTTTAGTTAGCCTAATATGATTATAAAAATACAACGCATTCGGTTTAGTTTTCGTTTGAGTTGAAAATCAATGAATATAATAGTCATTAACAATTAATAGTGCTTAAACAAGCAATAATCACAGCCCAGATTCTCGCCGGAAAAATTGAGATTCCGATGTTCAAATCGAAATGGATAGCAACAGTTGCCAGCATATGGATCCAGAGCAGCTGTGGCGGAACCTACACATTCGGTATATACTCTTCCATTCTCAAATCCTCTCAGGGCTACGATCAATCTACTCTCGATACGGTCTCCGTCTCCAAGGACATCGGCGCCAAAGTCGGCGTAATCGCCGGCCTGCTTTACTCTGCAGTTACTCTTAATCGGAACCGTCAAAGGCTGGGAGCATTCGGTGCGCCATGGGTGGTCCATGCGGCGGGGGCTATTCAATATTTCTTCGGCTACTTCATGATGTGGGCCGCTGTGGTTGGATTGATTCCAAGGCAGCCGGTGCCGGTGATGTGTTTGTTTATGGGAGTAGCAGCTCACGCGCAGACTTTTTTTAACACGTCGAATGTGGTGACCGGTGTTCATAATTTCCGGGACTATGGCGGGACCATTGTTGGCATCCTCAAGGTAAATCAAATCGTTCTTGATGTGAATTCGTTTTTCTTTTTCTTCTTTTGCTTGATTAAACTTTGCTTAGTTATGGATGGCTATGCCTGTTTCTCCAATGAAATACAAGGTTTTGCTTTTCAAGTTACCGCTTTAACTAGTAATTTTTATACACATTTTGATTATTCAAATGTTTAATTAAAAATTATGTGACTTGTTTTTTTTTTTTTTTCAAAATCAGTTCTGATAGCCGCTTGAAAATGAAAATTTCTAAAATAAACAGCTTGAAAATAATATTTCGATGAAATATAATTTATTTAAAAGAAACAGTGGATGTTTGTGCGGTAAACTTGTGCACAAGAGATAATAGTCCAATTTCCGGATTTGTATATGCGGACCCGAATGCAGCAATTGGTGGGAGCCCATAGTGAAATCCATTTTCAATATTGACATAATGTTTTTTTATTTTTATTATATATAACAAATATTTGTATTGAAATAATATTTTCAGGATATTATACATTAAATTTCTGTTTAACATTGAAAAATTGTTTGAAAAGATAACTTAAAGCAAAATAAAATATTATTATTATTATTATATATATAATTGTTTTGATAAAAAATTAACTATATAACTTATTAAATAAATATATTCAGATGCCAATATAATTTGTTACAAATATATATAAAGTAACACTGTCATTCCATGAAATTTGACACGTCAAATGACGCTAATCTTATAGAGCAATGTTAATCTGTATAATTTGACCTGGTTGTTCAGGGCTTTCTTGGACTGAATGGAGCAATACTGACCCAATTCTACAACACAGTTTGCAAGGGAAATCCCCGCACTTTCATTCTACTTCTCGCAATAACCCCAACATCTGTTACTCTCTTGCTTATGGCTTTGGTTCAAAACTATGACACCAACACCAAGAATGACAAGAACCACCTGAATGCTTTCTCTGCAGTTGCCCTTCTCATTGCTGCTTATCTCACCATCAATATCATCGTCGATAACATCTTTACTTTGTCGTTGTCTATCCACGTTCTCACATTTTCGGTCTTGTTTCTTCTTGTCGTCTCTCCTCTTGCCATTGCTCTCAAGGCTCGGAGGGGGGAGACCTCTCAGAGCCTAGCGCAAGCCTTGTTGGAAAATGCCGATAAATCGGACTTGGCGGGCTTTGATAATGGAAGTTCATATGAAGACATGAATCTCTTGCAAGCAATGGCAACGGCGAATTTCTGGTTCCTGTTTATAGCTGTGATATGCGGGTCTGGGTCGGGCCTGGCTACTATAAATAGCATAAGTCAAATAGGAGAGTCTTTAGGATACACAACATTGGAGAGAACTTCATTGGTTTCGCTATTAAGCATTTAGAATTTTCTCGGCCGTTTTGGAGCTGGGTTCGTGTCAGATATTTTCCTGCACAGAGGAGGATTGGCGAGGCCTTTGTTCATGGCTATAATGATAGCAACGATGGCTATTGGCCATATTGTTATAGCCTCGGGGTTTTCGAAAAGTTTGTACCATGGTTCGATCCTTGTTGGCGTTTCGTACGGTTCGCAATGGTGACTGATGCCTACTATCACTTCGGGGTAGCCCATATGGGAACTATATTCAATACCATTGGTATAGGAAGTCCTCTTGGATCGTATATTTTTTCGGTTCGAGTTATAGGGTACATTTACGATAAGGAGGCATTTGGTGAAAATAG
>CATIWQ010189379.1:0-16871 GCA_949673415.1 Euphorbia schlechtendalii | reverse complement strand
ATCTTTTTGCACCTTTTTCACTCTTTTTTCATAGAATTCCACTTTTGATCATTTTACTCCCAAGATTTACCTAGTATCTACATTTGCATCAAAAACAACTACATACCACGTGAAATATTTTATATGAAGTATAAAAATGACTAAAACTATAGTGTTTAATGTATGAAATTAATGTGATAATAAGTGTAATTATACACTTATCAGGGCCCAATGGAATAGGAATCCTATTGGGCTTGCAAACCCTGTTTAAAGAGTAAGATGACTAAGAAACCTTTTAAAGGAAAGGGTTAGTGTTCCACAAGTACTTTGGAAATAATACATTCTGATGTATGTGGTCCAATGAGTGTTAACACACATGAAGGTTTCATCTACGTCATAACCTTTATCGATGATTACTCACAATATTGTTATTTCTACCTAATATGGCACAAGTTTGAGAGTTTTAAGAAATTCAAAGAATTCAGGACCGAAGTAGAGAAACATCTTGGGAAAAGTATCAAGAAGCTTCAATTTGATCGAGGTGGTGAATAGTTAAGCCAAGAGTTTCAAGATTATCTAAGGGATAATGGTATTTTATCCTAGTGTACACCTCCTTATACACCCCAACAAAATGGAGTTTCAGAAAGAAGAAATCGAACCTTATTCAATACGGTTTGGTCCATGATGAGCCAACAGAACTCAACAAATCCTTTTGGAGTTAGGCACTTGAGAGTGCAGTTTATATTCTAAACAGAGTACCCTAGAAATCAATTGATCAAACACCATATGAAATGTGATATGGTAAAAAACTAGCTCTTTCTCACCTGAGAGTTTGGGGATGTCTTGCTTATGTAAAAAGGATAAGTTTGGATAAGCTAGATGCTAAGTTTGACAAGTGTCTATTTGTAGGTTACATTAAGGATACTATGGGTTATACCTTTTATGATCCAAAGGAACAAAAGGTACTTATTTCTAAGAATGCTCAATTCCTTGAGAAGGAACATATACTTGTGAAAGCTAGTGGGAGCAATCTTCAGCTAGGCGCTCAAGAGGATCAAACAGATAATCAATCAATTATTCCTACACCGATTACATAAGAAAGTGTAAGCATGGAGTAGCCTATTATAACACCAACATTGCGTAGGTCAGGTTGGGCTCCAATCATTCCTAAATGATATAGTTATTTCATCAATGATGATAAGTATATCCTTGTGGAATATGATGAGTCCAAGACTTACAAAGAGGCAATGGAAGGCTCACAATCTGACAAATGGTTTGCAAAAATGAAGTCAGAGATGGACTCCATGTAAAAAAATCAAGTTTGGAACTTGCTTGATTCTCCAAGTGGGATTAAGCCCATAGGATGATAGTGGGTTTTCAAGAAGAAAACTGACATGGACAGCAATGTGATTACCTATAAAGCAAGGCTAGTTGCAAAAGGTTACAGTTAAAAGGAAAGCATTGACTATGATGAAACCTTTTCACCAGTGGCCATGTTAAAGTCTATCTGAATACTCCTTACCATCACTGCTCATAACGATTATGAGATCTGGCAGATGGATGTAAAAATAGCATTCCTTAACAGGAACCTTGATTGAGATCTATACATGATACAACCTGAAGGTTTTACATCAAAGGATGGCTCGATTATATGTAAATTACAAAGGTCCATTTATAGACTTAAGCAAGCATCAAGGAGTTGGAATATTAGGTTTGATGAGATAATTCGAGAAATTGGTTTTGTAACAAATGTTAATTAGCCATGTGTATATAAGAAGGCTAGTGGGAGTGCGATCATTTTCCTTGTATTATGTGTTGATAACATATAGCTAATATGAAATGATATTCCTTTTCTTCAAATAGTAAAGTCATGGTTGTCAAAGAAGTTCTACATGAAAGACCTTGGAGAGGCAGCTTTTATACTAGGTATAAAGATCTACCATGATAGATTTAGAAGGCTGCTAGGTCTTTCTCAAAGTACATACATAGACAAGGTTTTAGCTAGATTTAACCTTAAGCAATCAAGAAAGGGTTATCTCCTAATGTCTCACGGGATTAACCTTTCTAAATCTGAGTGTCCGAGAATACAAGCGGAGAGACTGCGCATGAATGGAATACCCTATGCTTCGATGATAAGATCCATCATGTATTCTATGGTTAGCACTTGGTCTGATGTCTCACATGCGTTGATCATCACGAGCAGATTTCAATCTAATCCAAATTAGAAGCACTAGATGATCGTTGAAACTATCCTCAAGTACTTACGAATGACTAAGGATATCTTTTTGGTTTATGGAGAAAGTGATCTCTCTATGAAGGGATACACTGACGCGAGTTTGACAAGGATGATTACAAGTCCTAGTCAGGTTATGTGTTTATGTTAAATGGATGGATAGTTGTTTGGAAAAGTTTTAAATAGGATACGATTGTTGATTCAACCACTAAATCTGAGTATATAGCTGCTTCTGAAGTAGCTAAGCAAGCTGTCTAGCTTAAGGGATTTATTGGTGATCTTGGTGTGGTGTCTAGCATTGTAAATCCAATAGTGATATATTTTGATAACAATGGGGCTATTTCTCAGGCAAAGGAACCACAATCTCGTCAGAGAAACGCTCATTCAGGAGATAGTAGCTAAAAAGGATATAAACTTAGAATACATCCATATGGATCAGAATCTAGCAGATGAGCTAACGAAGTCATTGACTTAGGGTAAGCATGACCAACATGTTAACGAGTATGGCATGAAGCACATGGGCAATTGGCTTTAGTGCAAGTGGGAGATTGTTAGACATGATGTATGCCCTAGAGGTAATTAGGGTGATATATCTTTATTAGTTATAATGTACAAATAGTTTAGATTATTAATAATAAAGGCACCTATGTTGTTTATAGATGATTATTTAAATTTTTTATCTCGCTGGTATCATATATGTGCTATTATATATATGCTGGTTAATCAAGATAGTAATAGAACATTCAAAATTGCAAGGTGGAATTTCAAAACTTAAAATTAACCCTAAAGAATATCCTAAGCATGCCATGATTGATATAATCTAAGTGAAACATTCCATAGATTCATATAGGTTTATAAAACTTATAAAAGAAACCTGGCATCTAAGTTAAGGGCATTACCAGTTGATGTTTGCCTTCCTTTTATGCGACTCTCCCTTAGAATAGTACTTCTATAGCACTAGCCTCCAATCTAGGATAGCCTCTATGATTGATCCACACGGATCTTCACCGACCAAAACCTCCGTTGAGGAAGAACCCGTTGGTAGACAGCAGCTGTTAGACCACTCGAAGACCAACCCAAAAATATTAACTAAGAATGATCACTTCAAAATATTAGAGTCTTCTAAAGAATTCTTACAACATTGGAGAAACTCGTGGGCGATCTCGCAAAAATCTCGCGAAGAAAATATGTCAAACTCAGAAAGAAAGGTGGAGCTGAAGTGAATTGAAAATGAGAAGGGGCAACTATTTATAGGGAGAAGGGGAGCCGAATGCTCCCCTTTTTTCAATGTGGGATAGGGAAAACCCTATCCCACAAACAGGTCAACCGCGAGGATCCCTACGATCCGCCGGTTGACTTGCCCATAGCCCGCATATGTAGGCTGTGTGGCAGCCACGCAAGCGGGCTTGCCTTGCCCCACAAGCTGGGCCTGCTGCCCACTATGGCGCTGGCCTAGTGCCAACACACGGTAGTGACCCGCGAGCATTTTTTTAGTCGGGCAGCCGCGCAGGCCCCACCCTTGAAGAACTCATGTTCGCAAGGCCCACTCGCAACGGGAAAAATTTTTTCTTGCTCTACTCCGTGCAATTTTCCTAAAATTCTCCTCCAATTCTTTTAATTATTAATTTGGTCCAACCAATTAATAATTTATCTAACGATTTCGATATCCCCAATATTCTCGGCACAGACCTAGTCTATAGGTTCTTTACTTAGTCCAGTAAAGACCCAAAGTATGTGACCTCATAGGATCCCAAAGTATAGAGCCGCTAGAGGTTAACTTAAACTTGGCTTCCTAGCCGGGAACCTTTAAGCTTAGTGTTCTAGACTGATATGGAACCTGATAACTCTAGATGATCAAATGGGTTTTCTAGCAAAGTCGTATGATCCTCCGATACTTGGAACGTCACGTGCTTGTAACTTGATCTGGTTTTGCAATAGTAACTAATATAATACACTCCTTCCATCAGGTTAAGCACCATCTAGTTTATTGAGCTTGTTTTAAGTGTCAGCTCATGTAATAGCCGTAGATATCCTTAAATTAGACTTGTTCACGAAGAACACCACTCACCATAATGTATCAAGATTGACTAGAAACCCATTTTATCAATCTTATACTCTGATCAGAGGTTTATGAGTGTCTCTCTTCAACAAGAAGCCTTTAAGGTACACCTCCCATTATATCACTATATCAGGAGCAATGGATCCCATCACTTACCAACGAGCGATCATCACTATACTCATAATCCCTCTTATCATCCTGATCGCCAGGGTATGAATAAGTATGACCCAAATTATAACAACTCCTACACAAGGTAACTAGTATCTCAGGTTTGAGGATACTTGTACTGCTATTACAATAAGATTTGACACCAACACATGGATATAGTTATTTTCGAGTGTCTGTCTTATAGCGGTCTCCAATGTATTACCCAAATACATCATGCGTTAACTCAAGGTACCACCTTCAGCTTGTGAGATCGGCTGCTTGGATCTAATCCAAGGAGTAAGCCTACACATGCTAGTCTGTGGACTTCATTGATGTCCAGTCTCAATGAAACTATGACTAGGGATATTTAGACTATACATAATAACACGTATGTGCAGTTCTCACACCACATAACTCCCACTATGTCCTAACATTTTTACGCTATGAAGTAGTCATTGACTTTGTCTTATCATTGCGCATATATAATACCACTTATATATGATACCATCAAGATACATAAATTAAACAAACACTGATAAATAACAAAGATGCCTTTATTATTATTAATAATCTGAAACTATTTGTACATTATGACTAATTAAGATATATCGCCCTAATTACATCTAGGGCATACATCATGTCTAACAACATATATGTTGATTGATAAGACAAAGTCCATGACTACTTCATAGCGTGAAAGTGCGAGGACATAGGCTTACTCCTTGGATTAGATCCAAGTGGCCGATCTCACGAGCTGAAGGTGGTACCTTGAGTTAACACATGAATGTGTTCGGGTGATACATTGGAGACCGCTATAAGATAAAAACTCAGAAATAACTATATCCATGTGTTGGTGTCATGTCTTATTGCAGTAGCAATACAAGTATCCTTAAACCTGAGATACTAGTTACCTTGTGTGGGAGTTGCTATACTTTGGATCATATTTATTCGTAATCTAGTGATCAGGATGATATGGGTGATTATGGGTATAGTGATTATCACATGTTGGTAAGCCGAGTAGTCAAGATGGGATCCATCGCTCCTGATATAGTAATATAATGAGAGTTGTACCTTAAGGCCTCTTGTTGAAGAGACACACTCATAAACCTCTGATGAGTGTATAAGATTGATATAACGGGTTTCTAGTTAATCTTGATACATTATGGTGAGTGGTGTTCTTCGTGAACAAGTCTAACTTAAGGATAGCTACGAATATTACATTAGCTAACACTTAATCCGAGTTCAATAAACTGGATGGTACTTAATCTGATGGAAGGAGTGTATTGTATTGGTTACTATTGCAGAACCCGATCAAGTCACAAGCACGTGACATTTCGAGTATCGGGGGATCTTATGCCTTTGCTAGAAAGCCCATTTGATTATCTAGAGTTATCGGGTTCCATATCGATTTGGAACACTGAGCCTAAAGGTTCCCGGATGGGAGGCTAGGTTTAGGTTAACCTCTAGCGACTTTATACTTTGGGGTCCTACCGGACTAAGTACAGAACTTATAGGATTTTAAAGGATTTTAAGGAGGAGTTTTTGGAAAAATTGCACAGGGGCGAGCAAGGGAATTTTTTCCATTGCGAGTGGGCCCGCGAACACGGATGTTCGTGGGTGGTGCCGGTGTGGCTACTTTGTGAGCAAAATTGCTCGCAGGCCACCAGCATGCACTAGCACAAGGCCAGCGCATGCTGGTGGGCTGCAAGCCTGCAAGCGATGCTGGGCAGCGCATGTTGGTGGGCTGCAAACCCGCAAGCATTGCTGGGCAACACTTGCTTAGGCCTGCAGCGCAGGCCCACCAGCTGCAGCCCGCAAGCCAGGCTTACCTTGTGGCAGCCGCATAGCCCCCATACGTGGGATGTGCGAGCAGGTTGACCCACGCGGAGTAGGAGCTCCGCATGGCCACCCGCGTGTGTGATGGGAATATTCCCACCCCACATTACGTTTTGAGGGGAGCTTTTTGCTCCCCTTCCACTATAAATAGTGGTTCATCCCTCCTCCTTTTATTCACTTCAGCTCAACCTATCCTTCTGAGTTTTGACATCTTTCTTCACAAGTTTTTGTAAAATCCTCCATGAGTTTCTCCCCTTTCGCAAGAATTCTTTTGAAGGATTATTCATATTTTGGAAAGAGCCTTCTAAGTCATATTTTCGGGTCGGTCTTCAAGTGGTCTAGCAGCTGCTGTTAACCAATGAGTTCTTCCTCTACCGGAGGTTTTGGTCTGTCAGGATCTGTGTGTATCAATCATAAAGGTTGTCCTATTTTGAAGGCTAGTGCTAGCGGAGTGTTGTTCAATTGTTCTAAGGGAGCGCCGCATCAAAGGGAAAGGTACACATTAACTAATAATGCTTTTAACTTAGATGTTAGGTTTCTTTTATTAAGTTTTATAAACCTAAAAGCATCTATGGAATGTTTCAACTTAGATTATATCATGGCATGCTTAGGAGTTCCTTTAGGGTTAATTTAAGTTTTGAAATTCCGCCGTGCAAGTTCGCATATTCAGTTACTACCTTAATTAACCATCAAACTTAACCAAATTAACTAGTCTGAAACTTTTGCTAGAGGTTAGTTACAAACACATGTGCATACACAGATAATTCAGCAAGATTTTCAAATGGATCACAGATTCCCAAGTGAACCAATACTTGGATTCAAGTTTATATTAAACATTGACTCCAAGGGCTCATTTGGTTGGCAGTAGCTTTTTCGTGAAATAGGAGAAAAATGAATGGAAAAACGTGTTTTCCTAGAATTTATCGTCGGGATGAAATATCTATTCCTAGCTATCATATAACTCATGGAATAGTCATTCCTTCTTAATGGGGTCTAGGCAAATACTTTACCTTTTTTCACATTTTTTCATTCGTTTTTCTCCTATTCCACGGAATAGCCATTCCACCAACCAAACGAGCCCTAAGAGTAACTATGATTTTGGTAATCAAAGTAGACCTTATTTTAAGAGTAACAGACATATAAGTTGCAATATTAGGCATGTAATAGATATATAACAACTATATAACAGTTATGTATAACTAATATTTTAGATATAAATATGAGACAGATTCAATTCATTGAAAAATGCATAAAACACAAAAGCAATTCAAAAAATTTCATAAATATATCAAGCATTTAAAAACCGTATTAGAGTAACATAATAGATTTAAAAACTATAAATATATCAAATATTGTACAAATTTCAGATATGACAATGTTACCTTTCTTATTTTTATTGAAGACTTGGGTGATTTTTTTCGACTTTGGCAGAATGTTTGTTGTGACACTTTTCTTCCTTGTAAAGCCTTTCTCCGATGGTTTTTTTGCTGCAACTTTAGTCTTCTTTGTTGCGCCTTTCGCTTGTCTTGTGGTTGTAACCTAGGATTTCTTTGTTACGACTTCCTCTGATGGAGTTGTTATTGTGACTTTTCTTTTTGATGTCATTTGTACTAATTTCGTAACAAACAGAAGATTAAAAGAAGGAATTGATCAGTGAAAGAGTTTATAGATTTGGGAATTTTACCTCGTTTCTTTGTTTTAAAAATGTTTGATCAACGATGAGTCAATCAGAGATGAAGAGAAGCGTAGTTAAGGAGAGAAAATAGCAGCAATTGAAACTTTTAAAGAAAGATTAATTGAGGAAATGAATCATAGAAGGTTGAGAAGAGAAACAATCAAATCAGTTTTGTTCAAAAGGATCGTGAGATTGTGAATTGAAACTGCAAGAACGTGAGAGGGAGGAAAAGAAATAGCATGAGCTTTATGCTTGTTAAATGAAACATAAAAAAACCTTTTTAGTAATTAGGAAACAAATGAATTGAAATTAGGAAACATGAGCAATTTCCCTAAATCTCTATTCTATATAAAGCATAAGAATAAGTCTAACCATTTTTCTCATTTCGCATTCCTCAAACTTCATTTTGCAAGATTTACAATGTTTTTCAGAATTAATCATTCCTTATAATGGGAGAATCTCAACCATGTCCCATATTCATTTCCAATTTTGAAAAATTCTCCAACGACTTGCCTTCAAATGAGATAATTTAAATTTTCAAAGAAACCTAATGACCACTCTTCTTTTGTTATAACATTTTTCTTCTTGGTCGAGCAGGGATTGTTTGAAATTGTATAGACATGCACAAAAATATTTACTTTTGACCTTGTTTAGTTGTATGATTATTTTCATAGTACGGTTCTCATGATTTTTTCATGATTCCAAGAATCATGAAAATATAACTACGGATTTAGTGATTCTCCTTAATTCTCTTTTAAATCAAATTAAATTTCTAAAAAACCATGACACACCATACTATTTATCCAAATACAAAATTTTAAAAGAACTGTATTAAACTATACTTTAATGAATCATGAAAAATCACCATCCAAACAAAGCATTAAACCCGCGCACAACCATATATGGAACACGTTTAAGTTTGGCAGGCATAAACCATGAAAATGGTGATTCAAATATTACCATAAACTTAACACAACATAGCATCCATAAATTAAGAAACTAGCATTCTTCTTACTGAAACTATAGTCCATGTCAGACGACGCTAAGCGAAACCATGAAGGCTAGATGGCTCAAAAACCTCCAGGGAATTAAAAAAAACATCTCCATTCACACTAAACCATTTTTCTGTTGCATCAACTTACAAAGCAGACCATGGATTTGCTTCTTCAGCATCATTTCCGTCTTCCGAATCCTGAGCAGATGATTGACCACCACCAGACTCGTTCCACGACTTGCTTGCATCTCCACCACCACTGCTCCCTCCGCTCTTCTCACCGCCTCCTCCTTGGTTCCAACTGCCTCCACCACCACCACTCCCTCCGCTCTTCTCAGCGCCTCCCTGGTTCCAACTGCCTCCACCACCACTTCCTCCTCCTCCGCTGCTCCATCCTCCACTCTTCTCAGTGCTTCCCTGGTTCCAACTGCCTCCACCACCACTTCCTCCGCTGCTCCATCCTCCACTCTTCTCAGCGCCTCCCTGGTTCCAACTGCCTCCACCACCACTTCCTCCTCCGCTGCTCCATCCTCCACTCTTCTCAGCACCTCCCTGGTTCCAACTGCCACCACCGCCGCCACTGCTCCATCCTCCGCTCTTCTCAGCACCTCCTTGGTTCCAACTCCCTCCACCACCACCACTACTCCATCCTCCTCCGCTCTTCCAGTCAGAAGCATTGTCACCACCTTGATCCCTCCTTCCTCGGTCACCATATCCTCCTCTGTCTGATCTGCCTCTACCTCTATAGCCTCCTCCCCTTTCCCCTCGACCACCCCTATAACCCCC
This sequence comes from Euphorbia schlechtendalii, assembly GCA_949673415.1. Lineage (NCBI taxonomy): Eukaryota > Viridiplantae > Streptophyta > Magnoliopsida > Malpighiales > Euphorbiaceae > Euphorbia > Euphorbia schlechtendalii. Next base: position 7,162 of record CATIWQ010189379.1, on the reverse strand, counting down.
TCTGTCCGAGCCTCCTCTGCCTCCAAAACCACCACCCCTCCATCCCCTACCACCTCCAGAATTTTCAGTTCGATCATCACCACCACCTCCAGTTACAGACGAATCCTGGTTCCAACTGCTTTTCTTGCCCCATCCATCAGATTCTTGTTTTGCATCAGAGTTCCGGTCGCCCCCTTTTCCCCATGATGAGCTTGTATTTCCACCGCTTTTCTTGCCCCAACAAGAATCATCATTTTTACCTGCATCCAAGACATTTCAAGACGTGGTAGATAACCTAGATTACTTGCGTTATAGTTGGCCTAACAAAACTACATTTACCTGTACCATTTGATGCAGTTGTCCAGCTAGAACTTTGAACCCATCCCTTTGCATCAGAGGATTTACCACCATTCCATCCATCTCCTTTATCTTTGTCCTCATTTTCCTCAGATTTCTGCTTCCAGTTGGAATTCTGCTCAGAAGTGTTAGGAGTGCTCCAACTACTTTTGTTTCCCCAACCAGATCCCTGAGAATCACCATCTTTATTGCCCCACCCTGACGAATTAGTGTTGTCACTAGAAGATCCTCCATCTTTTTTGCCCCAAGTGGAGCCTCCTCCTCCTCCTCGATCATTCTGAGCAGACCACCCATCTTGCTTAGCCCTAGAATCTCCCTCCTGTTTACCCCAAGATGCCTCTTGCTTGGAACCCCCATCTTGTTTATTCCAACTAGACCCGCCCTCTTGATAACCCCATTTGGAGCTGCCATCTACTTCTCCTCCATCTTGCTTACCCCAATTGGCAGCTTGACTTGCACCATCAACTTTGGCTTTTGTCCACCCACTAGCAGCGTCAATATCTTTTGCTTCGGTTTGCGCCCAACTACTTCCTCCAGTACCCCAACTTTCAGTAGGTCCCTTAGCTGAAGAATCAGATTTCTGTTGATTCCATTTGCTTGCATTGTTCCAGTTATCATCGCCAGTATCAGCACTTTTATCCCAACTGCCTGATGGATTTTCAGATTGAAGTTTCCCATTTCCCCATGCTTCTGCAGCACCATGCGGTGAACTTCCAGAGTCGAGTTTTGGTTTGCCCCACCCTTCAGATCCACCACTGCTGGATCCCACATTGGAGGCAGCTTTGTTCCAACAGTCATCGCTCTCCTTATTAGCAGCGGCCCCCCATGATGCATTCTGACTTGGAGTTTCCTTTCTCCCCCAAGCAGAATCCTCTACATAAACATTATTTATGTAAATATCATTGCAAAAGAATGTCCACTTGAAAATGGAATGTTTCAATTATTTACCTTCCTTTGTGCCACTGGAATCAGGTTGAGGCTGAGAAATCACAAAAAAAATATTGATTATGGGTGCAAAGCCTCGTAGGAAATAATGGTTAAAAATATTCACTAGCATACCTTCAAGCCCGAGGAAGAGAAGCTAGGCCATGGGGTGCTGCTATGAGAAGCAAAAAATATCAGATATGGACAAAATTGCGTATAGAGATAACAACAGTAACTGAAATAATAATATTAAAGAAAGAATCACAATTTTTGTAAAATTAAGATGCTGATACCATGAGAACAATATGATGAAAGGGACCGCAAAGAACTGCCATGCAATGGGATAATTTAATATTTAAATAAAACAGAATCGGTTCAAACCATAGTTGTTACAGTCCCAAGGAAAAAGGGGTCAGGTGCACAGAGTGCGTCCCCCAGTGACACGAGGAGAAATAAGCTAAAATATTTCAGAAATAAATACAACTCTAGTATCAAACTCGAACAAAAACAAATGTAATATGAAACAAGCAAAGTCCACAAAACAAGTTTAAACTTAGAATCAAAGAAAATTTATGAGATTAAATCATCAATTTACTAGCAAATTTTCCCTTTTTAACTTGTTCAAGTGTTAGTGAGCCACTAACTTTAAAAAGTATTTTGTAGTTTGCTACAATTATGACATGAATGATGAGGGTGCTATACCTAAAATGGTCTATTTGTCATCTAAAAGTGTATTAAATTTTTTCTTTCTAATTATGGAGGAAAACTAAAGTAGTATCAAATCTGTAATTTGCTACTTGCTAGTATTTCCTAAACTAACATTTAATTACATCCAATAAGGGAAGGAAGCAACAATACTATAATAGATTGCTAGTATGTGTGAAACAAATCAAAGGAAAAAGGCAATAGGTTGTCATAAAACCTCTAACTTCAAGTCTTTCCTACACTAGTACCTAAATTTAGGAGCCAAATTCAAGTCTTTGCATACAATCTATAATATTTGGAGCCATTAAAATCAAATAAATTCACCAACGAACATTTATCATGATAGCAGCCCACATCTGGCCAGCAGGCCAAGCACACATAGGAGCAGACTGCCTCGCCATAGGTCTTCCAAGGCGCTGGGCCACGAACCTCAAGCGCCCAGCGCCTCAGCTGTGCCCGTAACAAACTTCAAACACATTCCAAAAATCAATAGCCATGAAAAGAAATTTGATGATTTCTTGAATTTAACTATTAAGATTCATTAGAAACCAAACAGCTCCAACAAGATACAGGGCCATAACTTCTATTAAAGTTGGTGCTTCTATGAATTTTCACAAAGATGACCTTAAGTAAGCTAAGAATTTACTTTATCCTATTCAATGCAAAGCATTTTTTTCATCTTTTTTTATCTCCTACGGTATAGGCAAAGTTCTCTCAAGTTATAACGACATTTGATACAATTATTTCCCTATATAATGGTTTCAAATCAACAATCAAGAAGAATTAAATTCTCTATTTATCAAACCACTATATTAATGTTAGATTAAAATATATTTACGAAAAGGCAAGGAAATTCTTTTTTTCTTAATGTGTTTGTAGTTTGTTCCAACATTCACGGAACAGAGGAACTATACTTCCATAAAAAAAATGCAGCTTATTAAGAGTGAGTATATACATCCAAATTCAATAGCATGCATAATATACTTAAGCTACCAGTAAATTCATCAAGAAAGACAAATATTTAAACAATTCCATACACCATCTCAAAGTAAAGTATAGAATATGGAAAGTAACACTAGTATTCTGCATATGCAGCTGTCTTCTCACTCAACAGTGAATAAACAACTGAAACCAACAGCTATTTCGAGAGCATTAAAGTGAAATACATAATCTATACACAACAGAAGATTTTACCTCTCAGTGTTACCTCCAGCACCATCAGCTGATGTTCCTGCGCCATCCGTCCAACCTACAAAAAACCCATGCTTTTGTGAAAAGGAAGCACAAAGAGACTAGAAGAATTTAGATCTCAATCGACCAAAACTCGAAATATGTAAGGAATAGTATATAATATATGTTGATTTTTTGAATCATTTTGACATATAAGCATTACTTCACTTAAACTCTCCTCCTCAATTAGTTCAGGTTCCTAGCAGAATTACAGAGCAAGGTCACATGAGATTATCCTCTCAATGCACCTGAATGTCAGCTCCGCATTCTTGTATGAGAAGAGGCACATGGACCACTGAATGTGATGATGTAAATTAATCTAACTTAACTATAGTTAAGAATATATAGAACTCCTACCTGTGCCACCTTCAGACCCAAGCATATCAAAAGGTTTGAAAGAGCTGGATCCCGGATCCTCACTTTAAGAAAAAAAACAATCAGTTTGCTAAATCTACGAAATTACACGTAGAGAACTGGAGAGAATCACAACTCTTAAAGTATATACCTTGAAGGTATAACAGCATTCCTCCCCTTAACCTCAGACAGATGCTCAAACTTCACTGCAGAAAATTGAAGAACAAAAAATTATAAGAAACCTAACAACGGATAGTCAATAGAAACTAGAACCAAAATATATACTAGGAAAGCAACCTGTGAGAACTTTATGCTGAGAATCAAGTTTTACAGTGGCTTCAGAATAACGAATAGCCAAAACACGGCAAAGATACCCCTTCAGAGGTCCTATCCGAATTCTCAATGTCTGGCCAATAGAAAACATCCCCTCTTTATCCCCTTGATTGACTGTCAATTGAATGAAAACAAAAATCAGTAGAAAATTACAGGCAAAATAAAGTTGCATCTTTTCCATGAGACACTAAGACTTACATTCTTGTTTAGATTCAAATGTTTGCCATGGTTTTTTAGGTGATAGAGGGGATTTTGGAGATGAAGGGCCATCTTCAAAGCCAAAAAAACCAGATTCACCACCCTGAAATGAGGAGATGCAAATCATAGGAATCAGAACATAAAACCCCAATACAGGTTTGGAGCAAGGAACCGAGTAATTTAAAACTTGATGACCTTTTCACTGCACACATCAGCAGACATCTTGATTTTCTCGCACATTTGAGATTTGCAACAAAAGTAACCACCATTTTCTATCTCATTCTCATCATGCAAAAATATAACACCTCTGTATATATGCTTAACAATTCCTTGTCTATCCTGCAAATATACAAACACACGAAACCAACTCGCAGATTGAAATAACAAATCCATCACCATGGCCAAAATACATAACTAAGTGGATATAAATCCAGAAACAACCTTTAATGGACCTTCCAACACCTTGATAGTATCATTAACTGATATATTTTTTGAGTGGCGATCCAAAGCACTAAATTTCATATCAGAGGGTCCACTTTTTATCTCACGCCGCGCAACAGTCGACACAATTGGTGCTTCTGGTCCATTTTTTAAAATCTAAAGCACAAAAAGAAAAATGCTAAAGACAATTCTAAAGCTGATGTAACTTGGAAGAAGGTGATTATGTGACTACATGGTAAGTAAAGACAACTTCACACCTTATAATAGTCATCCTTTTCCATGCCAACAATAAGGCCAAAATCTTTTCGGCTGCAGAGGAAATGGTACTCAATGTAAGGGAGGCAAGCACATATAACCAACTGATACAGAATCCCAAATTCATAACAACTTACCCAACAAACACGAGATCATACAATTGAAAGCCATTTTGCACACCAGACCCAGATGAACTCTCTCCTTTCTCACCACTTTTATCATTACCTGTGCGTTTCTTCTTTGGTGAACCATAAAGCTGGCTGAGCCATTCTGAATTATCAGCATCATTATTCTCGGAGGGTTGAAACTTCATCAGCTCCTCTTCTGATGGCATTACACCACTTATATTCAGCGAATCCACAGAAACTTTTTTGTAAAGATATCCATCCTTGAACATCAGTCCATCAAGTACCTCAACCATCAAGCCAGTATCACGGTCACGTCTATATTGAATAAGAGGCCGAAACTCCCTGAAAAAGAAAAAGAAAAAGAAAGATATATGGGGTGAAGAAGAAAAATGTTTACCAAAGTTTTTTTTTAAGAAACGAAGATAGCACGTTACTCTAATTCACTTGAGTTGATTAATTTCGGAGCTGGTGTGGCAGCATTTTTTATTGCAACTCCACCACCCTACAAAAATTGAGATAAATACTGTAAGTACAGTTTTTTATCAAATATTAGGAGGAAATATCTGTCAAATAGACAGCAAAGAAAATATTATACCTAGGTCACAAAAACAACCAAGAGCTACACATTTCACATACTAAAATAATCTTAGGTTCATAAAAACAAGGCAGCATAGAAATTTTCAGTAAAAGAATCATACAATTTTCTTAGCCAACAATTGCATATCAATCCTTGGAATCAGCTTAACAGTTGCTTTCTTCCTAGCATCATTTACACAAACAACCTGAAACAAAACCAATGCAGGATAAAGCACAAGAGTCGAAGAATATAATTGAACATTATTCAGAAAAACCAAAAAGCATTCCAGACCTGTGCAAGATCCCCCTTATATTTTCCATACTTGACACGGACCCACATGCCCTCACTGATCACATTAGTCTTTCTTCGAACTGAGAACAAATAATGGACTTCTTTTTGAGGAACTAGTGATACTCTAGTAGTATATATGCCACAGAGGCCTTTACAAGCCTGTAGTTACAAATGATCAGAAAATCGAAAGAGAAAACAAATAAATTTACTCCTTATATTCAAAATATAAAAAACTCTCTAATTCCTTAATAGCATAATTACCTCATTAATGTCACATTGCTTGTCAGCTTCAATGAAAATAAACCCTTTCACATGGTCAAAAGAAAAGGCAGAAATTATCTGCAGTTTGGTACCTAAAGATTTCAAGTCAACAAACTTCTGCATGAGGCAAAAAGCTGAATGCTTCTCACGTCCAATCTACAACAGAAAAAATAAGATGAAAATATCATCAAGATTAGGTGAAAAATGAGAAGGGTTGAGTAATCCAATCCCATAATTAACCAACATCTGTAACTAAATATCATACCATGCATTTGACCTTCCAGATTTTCGGATCCTTGGAGGGTGGGAAACCAGAAGCTGTCTCCCCTGATTTATCCTCATAAGCATCTTCAGGGTATCTAACAAATCCAGACCTTGTCCTATAACGCTCTTCCATCATCTTATCAAACTCTTCCTCATCTATCACCTCCTCTTTTGGAATAAATGAAAGGTTCGGTGTCTTTACTGGTTCTTTCTTGACTTTCAACTCAATGTCATACTCTTCATTAAAATTGAAAGTTAAGTTCAGTAAAAGGATTCACCAGGCAATGAAACTAACACATCGCAACATGAAATTTGATGGTCTAGTTGATAACACAAATTGTCAAGAAGACCATCTTATGAAAGAACCAGACAATTAGAGGATAAAAATATAATGTGGAAGTCCGCCTTCAAAAAATTGACATACCAAAAAGAAAACACCCATCCCTGTCACAATCATAGTTGTCTAGGCGCAAGAGGGCTAGCCTTGCCCGAAGGAGCGCCCGAAGTCAAGGCGAGCGCCTGAGGTACCTCAGGCGCCAAAAAAATTTACAAAAAATATTTTTCTCACGAAGTGAAGTTAGATGCAATAACATAACAAAAAAAACTAAGAGAATTGTTAGAGGTACACATACATGTAAAATTGACATATTACATAAAGAATATATAGTCTTGAATTAATCCAACCTTAAAATGAATTGAATTAGGAATATCTACACTATTTCTTTTATTAAAACTCTTAAAATAGATGGAAAATATATTAAAGTAAGTTAAAACCATTATATAGAATTGTTGGAGGTATAGCCAAAAATTTACAAAAAATATTTTTCTTACAAAGTGAAGTTGGATGCAATAACATAACAAAAGA
>CATIWQ010189353.1:0-13067 GCA_949673415.1 Euphorbia schlechtendalii | reverse complement strand
TGTTGAATTTACCTTGAGGACAAGGCAAAAGTTAAGTGTGGGGGTATGATAAGTGTATAATTACAGTTATTATCATTATAATTTTATACACTAAACACTATAGTTTAAGTCATTTTTATACTTCATATAAAAGATTTCATGTGGTATGTAGTTGTTTTCGATGCAAATGCAGATACTAGGTAAATCTTGGGAGTAAAATGATCTAAAGTGGAATTCTATGAAAAAAGAGTGAAAAATATGCAAAGAGATGCGTGGAACTTAAAGATTTGGCTAAGGATCGAAGCTATCAAAGATCGGTGAAGTTGTAAGGAGAATTCTAAAGAAAAATCCAATTCACGATCGCGACAATCATTCACGGTCACGGCTTTTTTTTCTTCAGAACAGAATTCTACCAATCAAAGATTCATGATCGCGACATGTATATCACAGTCGCAACTTGGACGGTTTTCTTATTTTATCTTCTTAACTACCAACCGCCAGATAAGCATGATCAACCACCATCAACCGCCATCAACTACTAATGAAAAGACACTTATCTAAAGGCAACCAATCATAAAAAGGTGCCTATCCATTGTGGATTAAATCAAAGTTTCTCAACCAATCATAATGAAGAGATGCAGTCATTCACCAATGGACACAACCCTTCGTTTGGATAGACGCAACCCTTCGAACTCTATAAATAGGGCTCCAAACCCTCATAAATTTCGTGCATGGTGGCATTGGATGTGTGCAACATTAGAGTGCAAATAAAGAGTTACATATAGTGTGTGTGTGTGTGTGTGTGTAGAAAGATTCGCTACGTTCTTAAGTGTTAGCGAGAAAATGTTTAAGTGATTCGAATCCTTGTGTCGATCACTATATTTCTCTATATTCTCAACCGATTGTTGTATAAGTGTGCTTGATCATGAAGCAGATACGCTTATTTATACAAGTACAATGAGCAGATCATGAAGCAGTAAACCCGTTACACGAAGCGTGGTCATAATGACTATCCAAAACAGCAGATATGAAAGGTCACATCCTATCCAACAGTCGTAACTCACCGAAACGGCGCCACTCATGTAGGGTACATGCACAGTCCTTTTCTCACGTCCCAAAAGAGCCTTCCTTTAGGCTCGTTGGGGGGACTCCTGATAACAAGGCCCAAATAGCACACCTTGGCCCATAAAGAAGGGGATCCTTAGCAAACTATGCTTCAGTAAAAGAGCGGGCCGTAGACCAAGAAGCATGATAACAATGTTGAAGCGTGTTTGAGCTGAACACCCCTCAGCGCTTATGTTTCAGCTAATACCAAAGCCTCAATGCTGAAGTGCTCCTTCAGCGATACCCTCCGCATCTGCGCTGAAGCATCTTCAACGCGACCCTTGCCGATTCAGCGGACTCCTTATCTCTCCACTATCACATTAAATGCAAACCTGACTGGCAGCAGGGAAACATTTAATGCTTCGATGATGGAAAAGACCCCTAAGCAGCTTGATACTAGCGCACAACTCGTAGGCGGGTCCCACAGACCATCATTAAAAAACTCCCTATAAATAGTAAGGCAATCTCCCACTTTCATGGGGACTGCTATTCTGAGAATACACACATACCACCTTTCCCAAATTGCTAACCTTAGCATCGGAGGGTATTCGCCGAAAACACTTCCGACCGGAGACTTATTTTGCAGGATCCAAGGATGCTGAAGGCCGTGAACTTCACCCGACGGATACCATTGTCCAAAATAATTACTCCAACCTCATTGAATAAAGAAGAAAGCATTTAAGTTTCTTTTGTTTCCATAGTTTCATATATAAGATCAAATCAATGCATCATGAAATAGTTAATTTCCAAGGATAGAAATAGCAAACTTGTCAAATTAACAACCCATTCAAGAGATTAGTATGTTAAAAGAGTAAGTATAAACATGTAATTCAAATTCAATTACCCATTTAAGAGACAATTATTTTAAACTACGCTTGGAACAAAACCGATCTAACGTTCTTAATAAAAAACATAAGACCCTCTTTAATCATGCCCTCTTTCATCATTTAGGTAACCATTACATTCTTCTGTCTCAATTGGGCTTCGGAAAGCTTTCAATTATTAGCTGATTTAGATTTTTCATAGCACCATACAAATTTAATTATGGAAATACAACCAAACACTTGAAAACTTAGTTTTTATTTTATTTTTACATGTAAGAGAATCATATTTATGCTTTTATATATAATTTTTTGTCATTTTTGTTTTTGTACGAAAAATATTCACGTTTTTTACGGTCTAGTCTAATACTTGGTATAAGACCTCTAATATAAGACCGCCTCTTATATCTGGTATACGAGTGTTATAAGACCTTTATACAAACCGCCTCTTATACCTGGTATATGAGTGTTATAAGACCTTTATACAACTTATTTTCCATTAGTTTTCACAATTACTTTTGAAATTCTCGCAAAACTATCATTCAAATGTCTTATACTTGGTATAAGACTAGTATTATACTGTTAGAAAAAGGATAGATTTTGGGATCAGAATCCAGTCATTTCCCAAATTGCAGCCACAATTACAAGAATCACATGATTACAGTTTTTAGATATAGAAATGTATTTATTTCATATAATATCTTACCTTTCTCTGACTTGTAGAAATGCTATATAAAGCACTGTAATTCCCAAGTTCAATACACAACAATTAAAAACAGTCCCAAATATAGTAATACAGTAGTTAGAAAATCTACATGGCATCAGAGCAAGTTATGGTTTTAAGATCATAATTTGCAGCTTCATCATCTGCCAAGTTTACCTTGAAAGGGAGCCACCATGTCCGAAACACCTAATTCTGGAAAAACCTAGAAGTCCTCAGCCACCAATTCTGGAGACGATAACATGAGTTCCCCTGAGGTATGCAGTGACAATGACCTATCAATACAGATTGCAAAGTTGTTAAAAACTAGCCTTAACAACCAAACCCCAAAACAGACTCTATCCGACAGCCTCAATATCAACATCAAATTAAATAACCAAAATTATGCACTATGGTCAAGAATGATCAAGGTTGCAATTGGTGGAAAATCCAAGGCCTTATTAAGCCATTTAACCGGGATTCCAGCACCACCATAACCTGGAAACGAAAATTTTGAGAAATGGGAGCAGGACGACTTAGTCATTTTCTAGTTGCTCATTCAGAATATAGAGCCTTAAATAGCCAGCAACTTGATAGGATTTCCAACAGCCAAATCCGTTTGGAGTACACTAATCATCACATACAGTAGCGACAAAGACAAGTTACAAACACTTGACCTTCATTCCAAAATCAGAGGAATGAAACAGAATGGGTAGCCATTAGAGAGTTTCTGGGTTACCTTACAAGGCTTGTGGGGTGAAATAGACTGAAGGGAAACAATCTCGATGACATCCGAAGCTGATAAGCCACGTTCAATAGAATACGGCAAGAGCAGAAGCTTTTTTAGTTGTTAAACTCAACAGATCAAGAGTATCATCAAATAAAGAGGGAAATACTAAGACAGGAACCCTTACGGTCGTCGAAAGCCGCTTATGCAGCCGGTAGAACAGAATCAGCTCGTCTTGCTATTCTAGGGCCACCAACCAAGGCATCAGCAAGGGGATTAGGCGAAGGCTTGCAGGCAATCGGAGCAGAAGCCATGGCCGTACAAAGCCAATGGTGAACAAATTTTAGCAAAGGAAACCACCAGGACAAATCAAAGCTCAAATGCACGGTTTGAGGGAAAACAAAACACACAAGGGAAAAATGTTTCGAGGTAATCGGTTACCACAATTGGTGGTCGGATGAAAGTAAACGAAAGAATCCGACCTCCACATCAAAGGCGGCCGCCATCGTGGGTAACCTAGAGGTCACCGGCAGCAACAGCTACCACCAAAGAAGGGAAGAGAAAAGAGTGGCGAGCGGAGGAGCTCAAGGGATGGCTACGGCAGGGTTAGGAGAGAACCCTAATGAAGGTTATAAAGGTAAAGGGTTTGGGATTTTATTCCCAAACCCCCAAACTTTTTCAATTTCTGAAATTGACCCCTTATGCAAACCTGATTCCTAAATTAGCTCATGCAATGTTCAATTTCAGCCCTTTATTAAACCAACTCCACAAGACTTCCAAATTAGCCCCACAAAAATTCCAATTTCTCGAAATAAATCCAATTCCTTTGCCAATATTGCCAAAAATAACAAATTTCCCAAAAATAAGTCATGGATCTTTGACTGTGGTGCCACCGATAGAATGACTTTTGATCCAAATGATATAAAATTACAAACTAAACCCAAAAGAACACATGTTATGGTAGCAAATGGAGAAATTATCCCTGTCGTAGGAGCTAGACAAATTGATATTTCAGCAAATCTAAAACTTTCCAACTTCCTATACATTCCATCATTATCTCACAAACTGTTGTCTATTAGCCACGTTACAAAAGAATTAAATTATATTGTACTAATGCACCCAACCTTTTGTGTCCTACAAGATATCAGGACGGGTATGATTATTGGGCGTGGCACTGAACACCGAGGGTTGTACTACGTGGATGAAGTTACTCAACAAAGTACTGTGTTACTCGCTCATGGGACTAGAGATAGAAAAGCATGGCTGTGGCACCGGAGATTAGGGCATCCATCCATGGGTTATCTAAAAATTTTATTTCCAAACCTTTTTTCTAATAATAAATTGCATTGCGATACTTGTATTTTGGCTAAAAGCCACCACCAACCTTTTAAATCTAATAATACAAGATCAACTTCACCTTTTGATTTTATTCATTCTAATGTATGGGGTTCATCACTTATAATAGGTGGATAAATTTTTTGCTACTTTGTTATTTTTATTGACGATTGGTTCATCAAGGGATTATCCACCAAACCACATGCCCCCCACACACCAGAACAAAATGGAGTCTCCGAAAGGAAAAACAGAATGCTTCTAGAAATGACGCGAGCAATCCTCATTGAATCTAAAGGACCCAAAGGGTTCTGGCTTGAAGCCTTAGCCACATCCACCTACCTCCTCAATAGACTACCCAAAAAAATCCTTAACCTCCAAACACCAATTCAAACCCTTACCAATTTTACGAAAATACCACCACCTCTGACTCTCCAACCTAAAGTTTTCGGATGTTTACGAAAATAAACTATGATTTTCTGGAAACTTAATACTTCTACAATACCCAACTTCGTGCTCAGGAGGTGAATGACCGAGTGGATACACTAAGTTGGCTTCTTGAAATCTCAAATTCGCTAGATGAAGAACCAAGGGTTTAGAGACACAGTACTATTGAGCAATCTTCTAACTCTTCCGCACAAACCTTGGACTCTAGTGACTCATCCAATGTTCATTCCAACCTCATACCCAAGGTAAATACCCCTGAGAGAACCAATATTTCTTCTCACATTGATGTTCTTGAAGATGTGGTTGAATAGGAAATTATACCTGAGGTAGAACAAGGGGAACGATTTGAACTGCCTCCCAGGAGAAATAGAGGGATTCCACCTAACAAATATTCCCTTGAACCAATTGGTCGGAAGAAGCTTAGGTACCCAATTACTCAAATTGCATATGAGAACTTGTCTGATGAAGCCAAAGCATTAAACATAGCTTTGTGCGAAGACGAAATCCCAAGCAAGGTGGAAGATTCTCTAATGTCTGACAAGTGGACAAAAGCAATGGTAGAAGAAATGGAGGCACTGAATCGGAATGATAAATGGGAGAGGTGCATGCTGCCACAAGAGAAGAGGCCAGTCAGGTGCCAATGGGTGTACATAGTAAACCAAGGACTAGATAGATCAATTGAGAGATACAAGGCGAGATTGGTGGCAAAAGGCTATATCCAAACTTATGGCATTGACTACTCAAAAACATTCTCACCAGTCACTAAGATCGATACCATTAGAGTACTGTTCTCGGTAATGGCAAACCAAGGATGATCACTCCATCAATTCGATGTCAAGAACGCCTTCCTACATGGATAGCTAAAGGAGGAACTATACATGAAAGCTCCACCAAAATTCTGGGAAAAATTCAAAGGGGGAGAAATGTGTCGGCTTAGGAAGTCTCTTTACAGATTAAAGCAGTCACCTGGAGCCTGGTTTAGGAGATTCACACTGGCAATGAAGTGATATAAATTTATTTAGTCCAACTCTAATCATACAATGTTCCTTAAATGGAAAAGTGATCTCATAACCTGTCTGATAATTTATGTTGATGATATGATCATTACAGGTAACGATTAAGAAGAAATCAGTAAGTTAAGAGAAAACCTCTTTACAGAATTCGAGATGAAGGACTTGGGAAGGCTCAAATACTTCCTTGGAATTGAGGTCTTAAGATCAGAACAAGGAATCTTCATATGCTAGAAGAAATACATCCTAGATCTACTAATAGAAATAGGAATGCTTGAATGCAAACCTGTTGATACACCGATCGTAGTGAACCATGGGCTCAAGATACTGGAAGAAACAGAGTTAGCAGATAAAGAGAGATACCAGAGATTAGTTGGAAAGCTTATCTTTCTCTCTCACACACGACTAGACATCGCCTATGCTATAGGGGTTGTAAGTCAGTTTATGCAGCAACCTCATAAGGAACACACAAATGTTGTTTGGAGGATCATAAGATACTTGAAGGGCATAGCTGGACATGGAGTTCTATTCAAAGAACATGGACACCTACAGATCCAAGGGTACATTGACGTTGACTAGGTAGGGAATCTAGTAGATCGAAGGTCAACATTAGGGTATTTCACCTTTGTTGGAGGAAACCTAGTAACCTGGAGGATCAAGAAGCAAAAGGTAGTTGCACTATCAAGTGCAGATGCTGAATTCCGAGGAATTGCCAAAGGTCTTACAGAAATTCTGTGGCTACAGAAGTTATTAACTAAAATTGGTTTTTCACCAATCAAAGCGTGTGAAATAATGTGCGATAATCAGGCAGCCATCCAGCTTTCTCAAAACCCAATCCAACATGACCGAACAAAACATGTGGAAATTTACAAACACTTTATCAAAGAACGAAATTGAAGAAGGTATAATTGTGATACCCTTTGTTCGATTTAAAGACCAATTGGTAGACATCCTAACAAAAGCAGTCAACGAAAAAACCTTCAAAGGAATCCTTGACAAATTGTGTATTAGAAACCCCACGACTCAATTTGAGGGGGAGTGTTAGAAAATGGATAGATTTTGGGATTAGAATCCAGTCATCATTTCTCAAATTACAGCCACAATTATGGGAATCACATGATTACAATTTTTAGATATAGAAATGAATTTATTTCATTTCATAGCTTACCTTTCTCTTACTTATAGAAATGCTATATAAAGCACTGTAATTCCTAAGTTCAATACACAACAAATAAAAACAGTTTCAAATACAGTAATACAGTAGTTAGAAAATCTACATATACCTGGTATAAGACCATACCGTAAAAATTTAATTTTGAAAACTTTTTCACACACAAAAAAATTTATTCCGTAAAAGTAAAATAGATAATTTTTTTTCCTATATAAAAGCATAAATAAAATTGTTTTTGTGTACATTTCCATAAGTTCCCCATTTAACTACTACATTATCAATATCAAAAGAATATGAAAGTAAGTCATTGGTAACTCCATTAGCTGCAATCCAATCAATAAGGGAAATAAGTTGGACACAATGAGACACCATTAATTATTATGCAATGTGAGTTCAATTTCAATGAAATCTGATCCAATTCCTCATAACACAATTGAAAACTAATTCAGTGGGGCAATTTATCAAACACTTGAAGGGCTATATACATTAAAGTAAAATTCTCTGAGAAACACTTAAAAAGTGTCCGCAAAAAAGAGCAAAAGAGATCCATGAATGAAAATGAGCAACTGAGAAAGAATAGAATCGAAATGTTAAACATTCCAATCCCCAAAACGTAATTTTAAAGCAACTCACTGTGGCAATTTATCAAACACTTGAAAGACTTTACGCATCAAAGTAAAATTCTCATAGATACACTTACAAAGTGTACAAGTACAAACAAATTTGATTTTAAATTTTGCCGGAATTGAGAATAACATTAATTGAAATATAAGTAACTTACCAAAACATTAAGAAAACCTGGTGATACAAAGAGGTGGTTTGAGCGTACGAATGACTATAAAAAACGTGAGTTCAACGGCTATTTCTTATTATAGAAAAAGGCTTCTTCCCCTAAAATTCTTCTCTCAATTACTCTTGGTTTCTTTCGTATATTGAATTTGAACTTGTAACTATAGAGGTCACAGGTTAGAACCACATTCGGGGTGGGGTGAGAATTTTCCTTTGAAATTTAATAATATAAGCGCATTTGCGCAAAATTTTTTTAAAAAAAATTTGAACTTTAAAGCTGACGGATACAAATTCGATTTTGGATTTTGCCGGAATTGAGGTGATATGTGGAAAACGGGACCTAATTGCAAAAATGAAAGAGGAGGGAATAATTCAATTCAATTTTTGTTAGTCACATTTCAGTTTTTATTGTAGCCCAACCCAAACCAACCAAGAAGCATGTGAGCAGAGATGGATTTTTTCCGTTGTAGAGAGAGAGAGAGAGTGAATGAATTTGTATTTGTAACTGATTCCTGATTCCAATTTTTTATGTGAATTGTGAGATGTTAATGAGAACTCTTTCCTCTCTTCTTGAATTATATCTCTTTTAATCTCTAATTCCTATTCTTCATTTCCGACGAGTTTTCCGATCACGTGTAACTGTTATCATTTGGTATTAGAGCATAATCCTGCTCCTATAATCATCTCCATCATGTCTAAAGTTGCACGATCATGAGAAAGTAAAGACCTCAAATAATTCATTTTATAGAAGGTTGATTTTATGGGTTTTTTTTAAAACATAGTTGCTGCTATTGATGGTTTGAAGTCATACTTGGAACGCAGTGATAAAGGGAAGGAAAAAGAGTCTAGAGAATTTTCCTATGGTTACCTGAATTTGTCTAAGAGTGGGAGTTAACCTTACCATTTCTCTACTCGCTTCACCAAAATCGATTTTCCCCGATTTGAAGGCATAGAGGTACAAGGTTGGTTGTCCAAATGCGAGAGGTTCTTCACCTGTAAATGCTAAGATAAAGTTATCATCCTTTCATCTATCAATAAAAGCATTAAAATGGCATTAGTCTTATGTTAGAAGTAGAGGAGTATTGAGAAATCTATGATAAGGATGTGCAGGCTCAGTTTGGTACCAAAATCTATGAGGATCCCATGGCAGACTTAAAAAGGCTCTACCAAATATGAGACCTAATGTATTATAAAGATGCTTTTGATATGTGTGCCCATAAAATAAGTCTCAATGATGAGAATGCTCTCTGTTGCTTCTTGATAGGGCAGAAGGATGAAATAAGCTATCCTATGCTGATGCAGGGCTTAAAAACACTGTAGTATGCCTATACTTTGGCCAAAATGCAAGATGCTTACATCACATCACTAAGAACTGGGAAAACAGTGAGTTTCAGGGGTAACTATAGCTGGTAATGTCCACTAGTCCTATTGTCAAGCCAATACCAACAACACCAATTGTGCCTAAGCCACAAGGGACTGTAGGTTTTCACAAACCCCAAGCCATACCATCTCCATAGAGATGGGTCATTCGGACAGCACCTAAGGCTAAAAGGTTGACAAAAGGGAAAATGGAGGATAAACAAGCCAAAAAAAAATTTTTTAGTGTGATGACAAGTACACACCAGGGCATCAATGCCCTAAGAAGTATTTTCCCTCTATATGGTTTTAGGAATTTGAGAAAAAGGAAGAAGAACCACATGATGTTTTCATAGAGCCACAATAGGAAGAGGGAGGTGATAAGTGTATAATTACACTTATTACCATATTAATTTTATACACTAACCACTATAGTTTAAGTAATTTTTATACTTCATATAAAAAATTTCACGTGTTATGTAGTTGTTTTTTCTGCAAATGTAGATACTAGGTAAATCTTGGGAGTAAAATGATCTAAAGTGGAATTCTATGAAAAAAAGAATGAAAAAGGTGCAAAAAGATGCGTGGAACTTAAAGATTTAGCTTAGGATCGAAGCTGTCAAAGATCGGTGAAGTTATAAGGAGAATTCTGAAGAAAAATGCAATTCATGGTCGCGACAATCATTCACGGTAGTGACTTATTCTTCTTCAAAATAGAAGTCTGCCAATCAAAGATTCACAATAGCGACTTATATAGCGCGGTCGTGACATGGACGGTTTTCTAGTTTAATCTTCTTAACTACCAACCGCTAGATAAGAATGATCAACCACCATAAACTACCAATGAATAGACACTTATAAAAAATCAACCAATCATGAAAAGGTGCCTATACTTCTCAACCAATCACAATGAAGTGATGCAATCATTCACCAATGGACACGACTCTTTGTATGGATAGACGCAGCCCTTCGAACTCTATAAATAGGGCTTCAAACCTTATAATTTCCTGCAATCAAGCAAAGGGAAAATATTAGAGTGCATGAGAGAGATATAGTGTGTGTATAGATAGAGAATTCGCTACGTTCATAAGTGTTAGCGAGAAAATGTTTAAGTGATTCGAATCCTTCTTTCGATCATTAGATTTCTCTTTATTCTCGAGCGATTGTTGTATAAGTGTACTTGCAAATCACTTATCAATAAAAGTTTTCGTTCTTCAATATTCATTTGTTCGATATTCGCAAAGAATAGCATCCTAGTGGAGGTTCTGTACGGGCCGAGACCGAATTCAAAGTAGACGCAGGAATTGTGGGAATTGACGACTCCCATTAAAGAGTGTATACGGTTCGATCAACTTTATCTTTCACTTGCATACCTTAAAGCTTTGCTTTGCTTTCTACTTATACTTTCTATTTCGAAGTTTATGATATGTCTATGTGTCATAATGCGTATTTCATGTTAAGTCTTTTATATTAATCAAGTTATATGCGTTGGAGTTAATTTTAAGAGAAGTCTCGGGGTTAACAATATCGTATATAATCACTGGATCTGTGATATAACGCTGTTTAGTGAGCTAACATTTCTGGAATGGTAACTTGCTAAATGTGGCTATGTGAGAGCGACCCGTACTAAGCATAGTATTGACGTTATCCAGGTTTAGATAATTGTCTTAATTCGTTTGCGCTAGGTTTAGAAAAGTTATTTCATGTGATACTCTGCAGCGAATAATTGAACATTTGAGTATTTTGAACCAAGTCTGTTAGATTAGTTTAGTGAATCGTAACATCTTTGTTGAACTTGCATGTTTTCTCTGCTATCCTTATTTCGTAGGGAAAATCTATATATTTAGATTCTCTAATCTTTCATATCTATATTAACTCATTCCCCATTCTAACCCTCCTATCCAAAATATCAATATATTTTATTTTCTTTCTTTTGTCTTCCTTGTTGATCTTTAGAGCTAGTCCTTCCTTGTAGGATCAATATCTTTTAAAACTACATCGCAACTGTATACTTGCATTTATCATCATTTTTCTATTTGATAAGAGGTACTGACAACACTTATACTTTACGCGAACAAGTTTTTGGCATCATTAATATATAGCCAAACTCTTTGCGAAAAAGTTATTAAACTTATCAGTAGAAAAGTGGCGAACAAGTTTTTGGCGCAGTTGCCAGGGAAGGCAAGTGCGTTCTAGAGATCGAAGTGTCCGGAGAAAGTAAGTACGTTCTAGAGATTAATTATATTTATTTATTTCATTTCCTGATTATACAATTTTCTAATCTTATTCTAGATATGAAAAGTTTATGAAATAATCATCTTGGAGGTGATACGTCATAATATTTCATCTTAATTCTTGATAAATAGAAAATTTTCTTCTATTTTCCTATTCGCATTCGAGACTGTCTGTCGCAATCGTGAATTCCTGATTAAAACTTTCTGTTTCTTGCTTTTAGTATACTCACGATGGCGACGTGAGCGAAAACTACAGCAGTTTGTGCAGTTTTTCGATGGTTTCTCTCAAGTTCTACATATAGGGTGTGATTCTCATAACTATTCACTTCAAATATTCGAAATTCCTTTTCTATCAATTAAAAATTTATGTTCTAAACCTTGAAATCAATCAACCCTTTTTCATCAAAATGGTTCACTCAAACAAATTTGTTCTTATTCCTCCTTCAGACCTGCAAGAAAGGTACGAAGCACCTTTTCCTATTCACTCTCGAGAGGAAGGTGATCATTACGAAACCATTAGGGATGCGGATTTCACTAGTTCTTATGTCATTCATAAGAATAATTTCATTCAATTAGGAATCTATGAGAGGGTAATGTATTACCTAGGAATCCTAAACTTCGTTCTCTATTCCTCTATGAATATTGGGAACAGCGAAGATAACTGTAAGGAAATGCTGATTTCGTTAGTATGGACGAATCCTAAGATGAATTTTTTGGAGTATCAACAACAAGGAAAGATATATAAATTATCAAGGAAAAAGTTGGAGCAGAATTTGGGGTTCCCTAAAGATTGTTTCTACAAAATACTTCCTGGTTGGGATCCACTACCAACATGGAATCGCCTTACTGGAAAAGATGATTACAAATAGGAATCTGCCTATAGCCGATGGATTCGAGACCCCTGTTTGCTCACTTTACACTTCTATCTAAGTAGTGTGATTTTCGATAGATCTAGTTCAGACATGGTCATTCCTAAAGAATTGTTTGTCTTGGAAGCGGTTTGGAATGGCTTACCTGTGGACGTATCAAGGATTATGATGGGGACTCTTATGTCTACCGCAATTTATCCTCGTAGGATATCGTATGGGTGTCCAACAATGGAGAATTTGTTAGGATAAATTGGGAGATTACCAAGTGGTGAAGAAGTCTTTACCGATGAAGATGAAATTCCGGAGTTAACTACTGAAATTTTCTTTAAGTAGGGATTTCTAACCAAGTGTATTGGTGAGAATGGGATAACCTATGATTAGAAATCATGGGATGAGAGAGTGGAAGCTGATAAAAAGAAAGAAAGAGAAATTGCTAGGAAAGAAGGAAGTAGTTCAACCAATCTTAAAAGGAAGTTGAATGAATTAATGGAAGAACAAATCTCTATTCATCGCAAGATTAGCAATATC
>CATIWQ010189339.1:0-16824 GCA_949673415.1 Euphorbia schlechtendalii | reverse complement strand
TTATAATATTTTTTATTAAATTAATAGAAAAAATATAAAAAAAGTCAAAATATGTTTAAATTTTAAATATAATTGCATTGTTTACTTAAAATCTTTAACATTTAGTAACATGTATTGTAATCAAGTATAAAAATTTAATAGGATAAAATATAAAATCTTAAAATAATAATAAATTTAATGTATAAATATATACTAAATAAGTAAAATTATTTCGTCGGGCTGGGCTCGGGCCGAGCTCGGGTATTTATATAAAAATCAAGTCCGGCCCATAAATCTTCGAATTTTGACGGGTTCGGGCTCGGGTCGGGCTGTTTTAAAAAATGAATGTCCAAGTCCGGCCCATTGAAGCGGGCTAGGGCTACCCGCCCAGCCCGCGAACAGATCTAGTTATATATACTCCTTCCTACTTAAGAAAGAGGTGCGATGTGTTGTACATTGATTCCCGTGTTTATACTTTCCTTAGATGTTGAGTGATTGTATAGTTTTACTGAGTTTGTTAGAGTTCTAAGGTTTAGACTCTGTATTCTTCTTTGGCCATTGAGCAACTTAATAAAACTTTCTCTCTTGGATTCTTGGATTACCTCATAACAGTGTTTGGCATGTGATATAAGTCCAAGTCGAGGGAACCAAGTAAAAATCGATATGTTCTTGTGTTTGCTTTATTGTTTTGGTTTATAATCGTTTCAAAAAATTTTCACTATATAGATAAAGCTTTATGAACTTCTCGAACTATGTTAGTTTTGACCATGTGGAATATAAAAATTCCTCGAACTTTATAATACTTTCTATAATAACAGTAGACAAAGGAATTGAGATCCCAGAAACGAGTTTGGGAAAGTTGTTAATGCTACAACGTATACAAGCCTTAAAAACAATTTGAATCGAAAGAGAGAAGCATATAACAGAGCAAAGTGGAAACAGAAAATCACTGTCTGAAACAGCCAATAAATTTGGTTTGTGTAAGGAAAGAGAGCCATGGACTCCACGCTTACGTTGACTCACCCATCTAAGGCCATGTTTAACTTCCGAAAGATGAAGTGAATTTAACTGAACTGAACTTATTTTTGTGTTAATTTATAAGTACACATAAATGAAGTTAATTGAAATTAATTAAATTGTAGTACATGAGATTATGGCCTATATTGAAGCATATATATTAATTATGTAACTAATTAATCTATACTATACTAAGTTAGAGCATATTTAGTTTGTGGATTCTTAGTTTAGGCATCACGTGGAAAAAATTTTCTTTTGATGGTGTGGCAATAGTTTTAAAATAGAAAATGTCAATTTATAAGATAGGAATCGTAGAATGTCTATTCCATTTTATATTATATTTTTTTTGTAGACAATGTCTATTTGGTTGTCTACATCTAGAATACCAAATAGACATTGTTTACAATTTGATATGACACATAATGTCACATCATATAGGCAAGATGAGTTAAACAAGCTACTAAAGATGTATTATCAAATTAATTGTCTATTCCTTCATATGTGTCAAGATAATTTGTGGTATAGACAAACTACTAAAGACGTTGTTATTTGCTGAAATATAAAAATGACACCATTAGAAATGGAAATATAGAATAAAACTGGGTGTTTCTCAAGATTTTTGCTTTTAACTTATTGGTTTTAAGCTATTGTAAGTTTATATAGAGTTTAAAAAAGTAGTTGAAATGTTTCTCTAAAATTTTGAAGATGGGAGAAGACTAAAAACCATGAACATAAGAGAGAAATTAAAACGGGGGGCAATTATGTAATTCTTTTGGTCAAAACCACGTCATTTAAAAAGCTCATTCTTTTAAGTTACTAGTATTAGTTTTTTCTTTTTGGATCATTAGCTCTTTATGATCCAATAAATAAACTATGAGAAACACTCTTTATAATCCCAAACTTACTTATATAATGTTTTGACCATCCTATAATTTTCGAGAAACAAGTCCCTAAATCTTTAAAATAATCAGAAACCGACGACCACAATGCCAGAGTTGTCATCTAAATCATGATGAAGAAGATCATCTAGGTGTCGATTAATATTTGTGGGTATATTTATATGGAACAACATCAACTGATCAGGTGGAATTCTCCAAATCTCTGCAATCATATCTCTCAACTGTCTAACTGTCATTGTTGTGTTCACTTCCAAATCAAAACCGTCATTGCCAAGAACCTTTATAGTGAAAGTGGCAACCGAATCTAGTGGTTCCACTCAAGCTTCAGAATACTACCATCTTGGATTTTATATGATTCACAATTTGTAAGATGTTGCCGTTAAAATGGAGGATTTGTCTTGGGACATTGCAGATGGGTAAAGATTTTGGATTCTGAGTTTCGAATAAAGGATTGTGGCTTCTGAGGGAATTTCTAACTCAATTTTCAGTGGAGATAGTGTGGTGCTCACCGAGAATGTGTTATTCAAATGTACTTCAAAGAATCAGAATATGTCTTCAAAATAATCTTTAAAAACTAAATATTCGCTATGTAAGTATTTTGTAATTATATACGAATGGAATCGTTCATTTTTGGGGTTTAATTAATATGGAAAATTCATGCTTGGAACATGATGATATTAATTAATGTTAATAGTATTCTAATTTATAACAACTCAAATTGTATGAATTTCTATAAAGTACAAAACACACGTTTTCAAGCTTGATATATAATTGTGTATTAGTTTCAAAATCACATTCTACTCTAACAAAGTTTTGGCATATCAATTGTAATGGTTTAAAATTGTTGATGGTACATGAAATTTAATTTTACTAACATAATAGTTTATGAACTTTAAAACTTGATATAAAAATATCACAAACTTGTTACTTTACTCACACTATGATCAAAATTTACTATATTGCCCTACAAAGTTACCTCTCATCTCATGACAAGTAAATATTGTTGACGCCATTTATTTCTCCTCAGTTTTTGTTAGAATCTTTGTTTTGGGATAAGATTTATATTAAGTATTTTGAAGATGACAAACCAATTAACTTAATAAAAAAATATATATAATCAAGTTTGTGTCATATATGTTTAATGCTAAGTTTAATTTTGAGCACTACATATTTAATAACCAAAATTTGTCTAACACACATTTATTTGCTTGAGTATTATGTATTTAATATTCCATATATATGTTTAATTGTTTGAATATTTATGTACTAAAATATTTAACAAAACTATTTAGAGTTAACTTGAATTTGAATTTGAAATGTAAAAAAACGTATTTCTAATTATGTGTTTATTTGCAAATATCTACGTGTTGTAGAAAGTTTTTGAGATCTCGGACATTGAAAAAAACAATCTTTCTAAGTTAAAAAGAATCAACCACCAGGTCCAACACAAGCAACCGAATAAAATTATGTGGATTAGCAACGGAATGATGTATTAAAAGATGCCTTATTTAGTTAGCTCTTGAATTTGAATCCCATATTCCACTTTCAAGAATATGAGAAATTCGTAATAAGTTAATAAGGACCTATTGTCTTCACTTTCAATTCGGTTCAGTTCAGTTAAGTTCAGTTCAGTTAAGTTAAGTTAAGTTCAGTTCAGTTCAGTTAAGATCTATTAAGTTTAATTCAGGTCCATAAATTTTAATTTTAATAATGATTATTCTAATTAATCTTTAATAAAAATTAATAGTAATAATAATAAAAAGAAAAACAATGATACAAATATTAATATAGAAAAATAATTATTATTTAATGTAGTTAATATTGATTATAAATATAGTAAAAATAATTTTTAAATAGTGATAATTACTAGTGTTATTGATATAACAATAGTATTAATTTAATTATAATATAATAATATTTTTATTTATAATCATAGTATTAATTAATTAGAAAATGTGATATGGGATAATAAAATAAAAATATTTATTAATTTAAATAACTATTACATTTTTGTAATCCAATCATAAGTGATAATTTGAATCCAAGCTACAATATATTATAATAATTATTATTAGTTCACTTGTAATTATAATAATAATTATTATTTGAATAACAAAATTTTAAATAAATGAATTTACATATTATAACAATTTTTATTATTAATGGTATTAAAATTGTTTTATTAATTATTTTACATAGGTAGTTATTAGTAATATTATTTGTAACGATTATTAATAATTTATTTATTTTTATATTTATTGGATTTTTACTATTATTTTAATAATTAATATATTTATTATTAAGTTCAGGTTCATTAAGTTCAGTTCAGTTCAGGTCCATTAAATTCAGTTAAGTTAAGTTCAGTTCAGTTAAGTTCAGGTTTCAGAAGTTGAAGAGAATAGGACCTAATACTATTTCTTTCAAAATAGAAAAAGGATTATTGAATATATTAATAATTTAACCACAAAATCTGAACACGAAGGCAATGATCTTAAGAAAAAGAAAAAATGCAAATAAATTATAATTTAAACAATTTATTTATTAAATCATTCTAACTCATAACTTGATATCAGTACATCCTAAAACTCATGAACTTGCATTGATATTATAACAAATATTCAAAATGAAATCCTAAGAGACTAGATTATCTCATTAGTGATAAACCGGCTCGACCCTACTAACTAAAGTTGAAATAGTGCCAAAATGACATGATCCATTTAACACTATTACAATCTTATTTCATTAATATATCATATATTAAATATTAATGACGATGATGATGATGATGTGATGAAAAGCAGTACTCTAATCATCAAGCCTATGTTCCGTAAAAGCTTGAATGATGGAATTTTCATCAAAATCAAAGTGATGAAGTTGATAATTGTCATCCATTATAACATGGATACCCTTAGGTTTGTTGATATGGTACAAAGTCATACCAGATCTCGGAACATGCCATTTTGGTGCAATTAAATCTTTCAAAACCATGACCGACATTATTCCATAAACTTCAAAATCATATTCCCTTATGCCTTGAACTCTCACTAGAAATTTGGCATCTGGAGGCCGAGGAACAACCGGTTTAAGATCAAGATCAAAAATTTCATCATCTTCAAATCCATACGATTGGATTGTACGACAATCTTCTAAATCACTTCCATCGCATTGGAGGACTTGTCTTTGGATATGGCAACATGGCCAACCGATATGGATTCTTTCCTTCACATCAAAAATTGTTGCTTGAGGCGATAAAAACAAATCCATTGTTAATGGATAAAGTGTGGTACTCTCCAGGAAATTGACCCTCAAACGCACCATTTTTTGCTAACTAATTATGGAAAAAAAAGGATGCAACTACATAATGGAATGTGTCTGCATTTTAGGGGTTTAATATATATGGAAAAATCATGCTTGAAACATGATTTAAACGATTCATATTTTTTAAGTGTATATTTATCGGTTATTGTATAGACTGAGATTTTACTAGTGATTCGTTCGTTGAAATAGGAATTGCATGAGCCAACAAATATTTGGTGAAAATATATAATTTGGTCCCTGGTATTTTAAATATTTATTCAGTTTAGTTATGTACTTCAGTTTCTTATATTTACATTTCTCAAAATTTGAAAACAGTTGTTCTCTTGACTTGTGTTCAATTTTCAAGAAGTTTATTTCCACCATTTGTAATAATAAATTTTAAGTTGAATGAGATAATATATAAAAAGAAATTGAAGCATCAGGGTTTAAGGGATGTTTTATAAAGTACATGAACCAAATGTTACGGAAGTATACAAATTAATTTAGACTCTTTCAACTTGTTTTATTCCATATTTTCACTTATAGCTCTATTAAAATTTGAAAAAGTTATTGTATCTCCTTCACTTTTTAAAAGTGTATCAATTTATGTTTGAATGTCATTTTTCAACTTCTGATTGGAGTGAAAAATCAGAAAATTGATTTTTAAAAAATCAAACCAACTAAAAATTAACATGTAATGTTTATGATGTAAATTTTTTTTTTTTTTTTGAAAAATTGAGAATCTACACACTTTTTCAAAATTTAAGTACAGTGGATTAAATATGAAAAGTTAGAATAACAATTACATTTAACCATTAATTTACCATTAAAATAATATAACTTTTTTCCTTGAAAGTGCTCTAACATAAGTTGCTAATCAATTAACATCCAAATTATAATCTGTTGTTTCTAAATTGGGTTGCTTTTTCTTGTTTTGTTGTTTGCCTTATCACATGTGTCAATTATTTCCTTTTTTCAGTTTTTTTATTATAAGCTTTCTTTTCTACAAACATAAACGTGTCGCGTGTAAATTACCAAATGAAATAAAAGGAAGGACAAATTATGTTCAAACATTTCCACCCAATTCTCATTTAAAAAAAATTATTGTTCTCAAGGGAGTAAAATTCATGCTTGAAATTTGAAATTGATTTGCAAGAAACTAACAATACTCTCATTAGTTATTCGCATATTTCTTTTGTGATTCAAAGGTAAAATTAACGTAATAACATATCAGATCCATAAAAAAAATCCACACAAGCTAAAACACCTTTAGCAAATATAGAAAAATAACATATAAATAAAACAAATAAATTTCATCACGAATTGAATTTGGACAAATGAACCAACCAAACAAGTTATGACAATCCAAAGTTACCCACCCATGTTTCTCCCTCAACATATGCTAATTTATATATTATAGGGTTTCTTTTAATGTTTATGTGTTATTCATATTATCAAATGGCCAAAGAAAAAATTTAAAATTGAAAATGAAAAATATTATTTTTCCTAAAATTAACTGTTTAAACTTTAAGCTTAGAATTGATAAAAAAAATGTATAAAACCATCAAGAAATACTAAATTTAACACAGGAAGTTTAATTGGTTTTTAAAAATAGATTTTTATGTACATTAAAAGCTCTCATTACAAACTGAATATAACTCAATTAGTACACCTCCAAAATGAGAGCTCATAGGTCATGGTTTGATACCTAATCTCTGCGAAAATCCTTAATTATTAAAAAAAGTTCGATCAAGTATCCCTTGAAATTATTAAATATATAATTTTCCCAACTAATCTTGAGATCAATTACTTCTTCATATTAACTCTGCAATCTGTTTTGATTATATCATAACATATTGTGTTTGAAATCTAAAATTTGAAGAAATTTAATTTAATTAATTTCATTTTTTATATAAAAAAAAACTTGCTAAGTTTTTTCTGAATTAAATTCTATCAAACTTGGCCCAGATACACTTCAAAAATGCAACAATTTACTTGAATCCACAAAATTATTTTAAAGTTCAATGAACGGATGTAAATGGTACATCCTATGAACTTTTGTAATATGTAAAAATGTGTGAATCATATTGTTTAACATTGAAAAGTAACGTTTTTGTCACTTGGTTGATGTCCATTTAATCTTCTATTAATGTTCTATTAAACTTCATTAACTTTGCATGTCCATTCACTAAAAATAGTGTTGGTTTACTTCAATGTATCACTTACTTGAGATTAATATATATAACATTTTATATTTTCTCTCTTATTCATATCATTCACATCTTATTGATATTATTTAGGGTAAAGATGACGTGTGTTCTTTTGGGTCTCAAAAAAGGGTTTGTGGTTTCGAACCGTTACCAAAATAAGAAATTTTTTTAACACCGTTAGTTTTGCTGATGTGGCAAGGGGTATTTTTGTAAAATCATATTTAACCTAATTTAGTTTATTTTCTTTCCTTTTCTTTTCTTTTTTCTTTTTTTAAAGGATTGCTAAAGACAACACATTACTTGTAGATTTGAGTCTAATTTGAATTTTTCAAAAAAACTAGATAAAAGAGATTAAAAATTAGTGAAAGTTACGCTTTTTTTTCTGTGTTGAGTAAGGATTAGAATTATAATGGGAGATCATCTTCTGGACAAGGGATTAGAGGGAATGATCTCTCATTCAAGATCTTGTTGATCGGAGATGAAGACAAATTTTCAGCTCATTTATATCATTTCCAGCTACAATTGATTGGTACAGTAGCAGACATTTTCAATCAGATTCCATTGGGGGTGAGCTAATGAAAGCACTTAAACCTTTAATCAAATGTGCTTCTTCTTCAACTACTCCTTCCGCATCAAATCCCATCCAATTTTCAAATGGTTTTTTGATGAATGGCTTAATTAGTCTACAACAACCTTTAATCGGATTAAACCATCTCACCCTAGCCAAATCCATAAGATCTAAACCCAATTTAGTCACCGAAACATGACCCACAACCAAATCCATCAATCCCACCACCAACGCCTTAATTTCTTAGGGTCAAAACCAGTCTCAATGAAGCAAGTGGGTTCGCCTACAAAACCCACTAATCTTTACAGGTGAGTTAGAAGATACATTAGGGGAAATGGGTTGCTGTGTGGTAATGGTGGATGTGCAGCGATCGAGGCGTGTAAAAAGGAATTACCAGGTACAAATCCGAATGAGATGCTTCGGAATTCAAATCGAAGAGCGGCAATTCGATGTTCAAATCCAATTGCATTGGTTCTGCATTCAAATCTGATTGCAATACCGAATTGCGCAAGGAAACAACATTATCGGGCTGGTAGGGTTTGAAGGAAATTTCAGCCAAATCGAAATTAGAGTTTGAATCGGAGGTGGGATGAAGGGAGGAAGAAGGGGTATAGAAAGAATGAAGAGTGTCAAATTGAAGGGGAAAGAGAATTGCAGAGAAGTTAGATTGAGATATTTTCCAGTGTCGGCCATCAATTTGGAGTTCTTCAATTTTAGGGTTATAAGAGAGGGGGAGATGAAATTAATGTTGTTTTCCCAAAATGCCCATGCCACGTCATCATGTTTTAACGGTACTAACTGAAAAGTCCTAATTTGCTATTGGAACGAAACCTCAGACCCCCTTTTGAGACCCAAAATAACACAAGTCCCCTTTTGAAAACGGTTTTAATCACATGGTATTTTTTTTAAGTTTACCCTATCATTAATAATAGTTAAAACAAGTAGATTGTGTATTGAATAATTGATAATAAAGCCAATCATAAAATTTATGAGAGTTATATATATATATATACACACACATACATACGTACATACATACACACACGTACGTAATCATTACAACATAATTTATTTAACAACTAATAGTCCGGCAAAGTATCAATACTATCAAGTAAGACAATCCAAATGCTAAGAAATTAACAATCACAGTCGATTATGAACAAACACTTTAAATCTCTAAGACTAACCGAAAAGGTAAAGGGCACATTATTATATATGTGAAAATTGTTGTTGTCTATTTCAATTCAAGACATTATCAATATGACCATTGTATATATGTAAGAATATTAGGACATTCGGATAGATGTATTACAAGTTGATATTTAACATTATTTATTTAAAGATTAGAGAAAATGACTATCAACATTATTGACTTTAAGTTTGTGAAACTTAAAAACATCCTAATAATTGAGCAACTAATTGATTGGTGAAAAAAATTTACAATAGTCACTAATATTCTCCATTTCAATTTCAGAAACATGAACTCGCGCTATATTTGAAGTTTTCCGGTTTGTGTTTCCATTTTTATTGATGTTTCCGTACTATATTTTATGCCATGTGAAGGGAGCAATCGTGACAATATGGTTCAGATTCTAAGTAAAATTATCAATAGTTAACATCAGTTAAGTTGCCATTTAGTGAGGGATTAATTATCAATAAACAAATACGATACTCAATTAAGAAAACATTACAAAAATCTTTATATATTGAACCCCACAACTACTCCTATAACTCAAACAAGACCTTAATTAAGTTCCCCTAACCTTGGAGATCGATCAAAACAGCTAATATAATCAATGGAGAGCTCAAAACTCTCACCGGAAACCTCTATCAATGGAGTTTCAACCAAAGATCAGACCTTTTCAATCTCCCCGACAAACCCACCTCCAAAATTCAGTCTCCCCGTCGATTCAGAACACAAATCCAAAACCTTCAATCTCTTCTCATTAGCAAACCCTCACATGACTACATTCCACCTCTCTTGGCTCAGTTTCTTCACTTGCTTCATCTCCACATTCGCGGCAGCCCCATTAGTTCCGATCATCCGAGACAACCTCAATTTAACCAAGAAAGACATTGGCAATGCCGGAATAGCCTCAGTTTCCGGGAGTATATTTTCCCGGCTAGTAATGGGAGCGGCATGTGACCTCTTAGGCCCACGCTATGCTTGCGCTTTCCTAATCATGCTCTCAGCCCCAGCGGTTTTTTGTATGCCATTGGTTTCATCGGCGGCGGGGTATGTAGCTGTCCGATTTATGATAGGGTTTTCGTTGGCAACGTTTGTGTCATGTCAATTTTGGATGAGTACGATGTTTAATGGGGAGATAATTGGGGTTGTGAATGGTACGGCGGCCGGGTGGGGGAATATGGGTGGAGGTGTAACTCAGTTGGTAATGCCGTTGCTGTATGAGCTGATTAGGAGGTGTGGGACGACGCCGTTTACAGCTTGGAGGATCGCATTTTATGTTCCGGGTTGGTTGCATGTAATAATGGGGATTCTTGTTCTTGGATTGGGACAGGATTTGCCTGATGGTAATCTTGGTGCTTTACAAAAGAAAGGTGACGTTGCTAAGGATAAATTCTCTAAGGTAAGTGTATATAAGTTGTTTGTGCAAACACTGAGTCTTTAGACGTAAAAAATTACTCTTCATATAAATTTCTTAACATGTTTAGCGCTATAGACACCGCTTGCCATTTTAAATACTTTAGAGCACATCAAAATTCATATACAATATTAACTTTAAGCATTAAAAGGCTTGGTGATTTTACATAGTTTCTCATTGAATGATAATGCATTGATGTGATCTCATGACATATTCTAAGTTCTAGTATGATGTTAATGAAATTATACCACTAAGGCCAACAAACTTCTTTATATAGTTCGATTGTTCATTTGATTGATGTGGTATACATGTTATTCATTTTGTCCGTAAAATACTGTCTTTTTTTATTCATACGCTATGTAATCTATTAGTGATATTATGCATTAATTCGTATTAAGGTGCAAACAAGAAATAGTTTGCATAACATATGAACTAAACGACTAATAAGTACACCACAAAGTTCAAATGTAAATGGGTTAACACAGGCCAAAAAGGTAATTTTGGACAGGCAACCAAAGTGGACAAGATTGAGTGCTGGCGTTAAAAGTTGTTGGTGTATTTATTTTCTTGGCCGGCTAATATTTGGGAGCGTTAGCTGCAATCAACTTATATGCCGCCGGCAAATATATTTACTCAATTCATTTATCTGATTAATGTAACTCTAACCATTTTCCCCATTTTCCATTCCCCAAACCCCATTTTACAGGATCTACAGTGTTTTTGCTCCAACCATCTTCCCCATTTTCCATTCCTCATTTCAGATTCCAATAAAGTAATAATATTTTAATACTCAAACAATAAACTCATAATATAAAATATATAAATATTAAATCATTATACACATATAATAATAAAATAATCAAAAAAGTAAACTTAAAATAATAAAATAATCATTAAAAAATCCTATTTTAGGATAGAGCAAATGGGGAATGGTTGATTCCTCTTAATGGTTCCCCATCTTGGAGATATTCTTAAAATGGGAAACCACTGGACATGCTCTTAGGCATCTATAACAAATAATTTAGACTTCTAATGGACATTTTCAGGTACTATGGCACGCTGTGACGAATTACAGAACATGGATATTTTTCCTTCTCTACGGCATGTCCTTAGGAGTCGAACTCACTACTGACAACGTTATTGCTGAGTATTTCTTTGACAGGTACTTTCACCCCTTTTCCAATAATAAACTATCAATATTATGACATGGATTGCAGCTAGAATGAGCTAAAGAAAGTTAATTAAAACTAACTAACTAATTTGGATTTGATCATTCAAGCCAAACAAATGAATCAACACCCCTTAAAATTGGTTTACAAAACCGGATGTCACCATCAATTTTCAAAATGATCAATTATCCCCTTATCTTGATCAAAATGCATCAGTTTGCCCATTCAATACCGCATGTCAACTTCTGGTTGGAGATAGAAAATCAGAAAAATGACTTCTTAAAAAGTCAAATCAACTAAATTCTGACACGTGGTGTTATGAGCTTAATTAATTCGAAATTGCCAACTTCAAGGATGTGTAAACCTTTTTTTACTTCGGGATGGCATGCATAGACCAAACTTATATAAAATTTTATAGTTAGGGCAAACATTCATAGACGCCTGTCCTCTAAATTTCCAGTTATTCATAACTCGTTGGTTAGAGTAAGCTAGTTAGAATTTTCAATGGTTGTACAGGTTTGACCTGAAGCTCCGAACAGCGGGCACAATAGCAGCAACATTCGGAATGGCGAATCTGTTCGCCCGTCCGCTGGGTGGCCTAATGTCGGACATAGCAGCCCGTCGTTTGGGCATGCGTGGCCGTCTCTGGAATCTGTACATTCTTCAAACACTTGGCGGCATTTTCTGCATCTGCCTCGGCCGAGCCAATTCCCTCTCTCTCTCCGTCCTCTTCATGATCCTCTTCTCTCTCGGTGCTCAGGCCGCCTGCGGAGCCACCTTCGGTATTATCCCCTTCATCTCTCGCCGCTCTTTAGGTCTCATCAATGGACTCACCGGCGCCGGAGGCAATTTCGGCTCTGGGTTGACTCAGTTTCTGTTTTTTACCAATTCTAAACACAGTACTGCAACTGGATTGTCGATGATGGGGATTATGATTGTGGCTTGCACTTTGCCGGTGACTCTTGTCCATTTTCCGCAGTGGGGGAGCATGTTTTTGCCGGCGACCAAGAATTCGGTGAAGAATAGTGAAGAGTATTATTATGGGTTGGAGTGGAATGCGGATGAGAAGGAGAAAGGTTTGCATAAAGGAAGTTTGAAGTTTGCGGAGAATAGTCGGTCCGAGAGAGGACGACGTGGCGTTTCTGAACAAACATTGCATACCAACGTGGAAGATATAGCTTAATATTTTTTTAATTTTTGTATGTTTGTTTCAATTTTATTTGGTATATTTGGTGTTGAAAAGCGGTATATTTGGTATTTTTTATTTTTCCAATTGGGTATTTAGATGCAATGTTTTTCGAGGTTGTACGACATGAAGTTGTTATTGTTGTGTACTTGTGTTGTGTGGGATTTGATGGTAGTATGAGATTAACTGGATTAATTTGAAATCGTGAATAATATTATCAGATTGAAATCATTTTGGTAATTTTATCAAATTTTCAATCAAATAAAATCATAATGTTTTAACAAAAATTTTGAATGCAAAATACTGTGATTTTTCGAATAAAAAAAATGTGTGACTAAGTTCATGTATATATATGTCCAAGGAATATTGCCCAAAAGACATAAATTTTCAGAATTATACAAGTTCGGAAAATACATGACTTTCCAAGAAAAAAGCAGATTTTTGGTCCAAAAAATATGAATCGTTGAGGGTAATAACAGAGATTTTTTTGTTCGAGCCAACCTAATAGCTCGACCCCGCTGCCCCGGACCCAAACGAACAAGTATGCACCATGCACTCTCTCGACTTATTCGATAATATATTACGATCGTATAAGTTAATTCAATTACACTAAAATATTAACATGATTTTTGTTTGAAACCTTTTATTTTAGACTTTATTTGAATTGAAATTTTTCTATCAAAAGTAATGGAAATGATTCGAAATCTCATGTTTAGGTAGGAATGAAAAATTAGGAAGGATATGATTAGAAATCAAATACGCCCGCATTCCTTGTTTTGGTCAGTTTTCATTCCACCCTAAATGACGGAATTTGGACAAAAAGCTATGCTAATTACTAATTAACTTCTCCTTTTTAATTTTTTTTATTTTATATTGCAATTACTCTCACAATGTGTAATTAAAATATTAATTTCTTTTAAAATCCTATACCTTCATCCCAAACACTATTATTTCAAAACCATTGCATTCCTTCAAAATTTCACCCCTCGTTTTTTTCACCATTACTTTCTTTTCCTTTAAAGAATTACGTGGCATGAATTGATTTTCTGCCATAAGAAATGTATTATCGTGTCCACAAAAAGTATTTTGAAACAATTTGTTCATATAATACGTGATTTCATCAAATAATAATTAAATTAAAAATTAGGTCTAATTCTTTTCAAATTCTGAAACCTGAATTTAATTCAATATAACTTATTTTAATTTAACCTAACTAACTGTATTTAATGAACATCAACTTAACTGAACTGAAAAAAATGGAACTGAACTTAATTAAACTGAATTGAACTTAATAATAACACATTAATTCTAAAATAATACAAAACCAATAACTATTAAAAATAATAATAAATACTAATCATTAAAAATAGTATTAAACGACATTAATTAATTATTATAATATAATAACAAATAATTTTAAATAATAACATTAATTGCACAAACTATAATAAAACTAGTTTTAATAAAATATTAATTATAATTAATATGAATAATTAATTCTAATATATTATGATAAATAATTATTTATATATACCATATTTATATTAATAATTACCTATATTCAATAATATATAAAATAATTTTAATACCATTAATAATAAAAGACTATTAAAGTGTGTAAAATTATTTAATTATAATTTTGTTATTCAAATAATAATTTCGTTACAATTACACATGAATAAATAATAGTTAATATAATATCTTGTAGTTTGGATTAAAAATATAACTTATTGTTGAAGAAA
The DNA here is from genome assembly GCA_949673415.1 of Euphorbia schlechtendalii. Classification (NCBI taxonomy): domain Eukaryota; kingdom Viridiplantae; phylum Streptophyta; class Magnoliopsida; order Malpighiales; family Euphorbiaceae; genus Euphorbia; species Euphorbia schlechtendalii. The sequence goes on along the minus strand of CATIWQ010189339.1, from coordinate 2,154 downwards.
ACTGAACTTATCACTTAAGTTAAGTTCAGTTAAGTTAAATTCAGGTACTTATGAGTTAACTACCAATGTGTAGTTATAAATTTACTATTGAATATAAGTTAACTGAACTTAACTTAATTGATAAGCTAAGTTTAGTTATGTTCAGTTAAGTCTAGTCTAGTTCAGCTTTCAGGAGTTAAAGAGAACATGGCCTTACTTTCAATAATTATTTTTTTCCATATTAACATTTTTATTATTATTGATCATTAATATTAATTTTTATTAATTACAATATCTATTATATAAATTAAAATTGATACATCTGAACTGAACTTAACTGAAGTTTATGAACTTTAAATGAATTGAAATTAACTTAAATGAACTTAATGAACCTAAACTGAATCAAACTGAACCGACCTAAATTGAACTTAACTGAACTTAATTGAACTGAACTGAACCAAATTGAAGGTAAAGGAAACAAGTTCTCGTTGAAACAATAAAAGTTAGAAAATTTACAAACAAATTATACATGAGAACTGAAAAATGAACAAATCAGCAATGCACTCATCTATAATTATTTAGTAATTTATACGGTAGATTTGAAATTGAAATAAATATGAAAGGGAATAAGGGTATATTTTTTTTAATTTGTGAAACATAAACTGAACTAAAATGAATATAATTTAATTTAAGTTAAGTTAACTTGATTTAACTTAATTTCATTGAACTAAATGGATTTAAATTGAACTGAACTTAAATTAACTGAATTGAATTTAATGAACCAGATTTTAACTGAATTGAATTGAACTTAATAATCATACACTAATTATTAAAATAATAGTAAAATCAATAAATATAAAAATTAATAAAAATATTAATACTAGTTTTAATAAAATATTAATTATAATAAATAAAACAATTCTAATAACATTAATAATAAGAAATTGTTATAGTATGAAAAATATTTAATTATAATTTTATTATTTAAATAATAATTATTGGTACAATTATACATTAATAAATTATAGTTATTATATTATCATGTAGTTTAAAATATCACTTATTATTGAATTATAAACAATAAACGTAATAATTTTTTTATTCAATAAACATTTTCGTGTTACCATGTCATGTCACATTTTCTAATTAATCAATATTATGATTATAATTAAAAATATTATTATATTATATTAATATTAATAATATTATTATCTTAACAATACTAATTATTATTACTATTTATAGATTATTTTTATTATTTTTGTAATTATTATTAACTAAATTGTTTAATAATTATTTTTTCATAAAAATACTTTTATTATTATTGATTAATATTATATTTATTAATTTTTATTAAAGTATTTAATTAGAATGATTATTATTAAAATTAGAGTTAACGGAGCTGAACTGAACTGAATGAACCTGAACTGAATTGCATGGATTTGAACTGAACTTAACTTAACTTAACTGAACCAAATTAAAGGTGAAAAGAACGGACTTAAACTTGAAAATAATATAAAATACATTATGTGGGTATATTCATCAATTTTTTTAAGGAATGTCTATCAATGTTAAATTTATTTCCATAAGGATGAAAATGGAATAATTTCATCTTTTCAAGTATCGGGGTCAGATTTGTTTGGGGAGAAAATGGATGAAGCCAAGTCAGGCCCAATTAGATAAAACCCACTAAAAGTTTTCTGCAGCTTTTGTAGCTACGAATCCTTATATAACTTGCTAATTAGTAATTGGACCATTTTTTTCTTAAAAAAATATATTGATAGTTTTTAAATATGTGTGAAATTCTAAATGAGGAATTCACCGATTTAGTAATTTTTATTATATATAAAACGTTACTTAATTTAGAGTCGGATTGCACGTTGATATCAAGGTCCATTAAAGTCTCAAACCCATTAGAAGATCCAAAAACTACATGGGCCAAATAAATGTACACCTCGGCACCACTACGCGCCGAGACCATGTCAGTACGACATCTCGCCGAGGTATAGAACCAAATTAAATAACCTTCGGCGTTACCCACCGCCATTTCGCCGAGACATCACCCTCAGAACCCACTATTCTGACGTTTCTCTCTCCTCTGCCGCATTAAATGCATTACCAACTGGCAGAGATGAATCATTTAATGCTCTTACGGCGGGCAAGACCCCCAAGCGG